>JAIMZG010001708.1:0-18989 GCA_020466075.1 Colletotrichum coccodes
GAGAGGGGGGGGGGGGGGGGGGGGGGAAGGACAGGGGACTGGATACTCTAGAGAAACTGAGCAAGGAGCGCTTTGCAGGGCGAGTTGTTGCCAGCTCTTCCCCGGACGGGACTGGTCTCTCTAAGCTTTTACTGCCCTTATTCTTCTCTAAACCGCAAGAGCGAATACAGACCAAGATCACAGAGGGAAGGCACAACCCGAACAACAGTCATCTACCCTAACCTCGCTTTTCTCAAGGTAGTTCCGTCCTCACCTGCCCAGTCCACCCGTCCAGCCACTAACCCACTAACGGCCGCATAATCCTCCTCTTCCTCCTCCCACTCACCTTACCTCGATATTTCTGCACTTCAACTCAACCTTCACCACCTTCCCACCCCTGCATGCCGCAAACGGGGGTTTGATACTTTTCACACCCACCCTTCTTTCTGACGGGTCCCGAAGCCTCTCTTCGCCTTGAAAATTCCAAGGCCCTCCGTTCCTATCTTATCGTCCAGGATCTTCCACCTGGTCACCATTTCATCTCCAAGCCCCATCACAACAACGCCTTTTGTTATAAACTTGGCACATTCCCCATCTTGGAGTGTGTACAAACTTTTTTCACATCACTCACTTGCTCACCTAGCTCCCGTCCGTCACCAGACGCGCATCTCTTGCCCCTGTTGGGTCACGGATAGCTTCACCTCACACACTCAGTGCAGTTACTCGCCCACTCACGATGGCTGGAGGTAGTGCCAGCGGCCCTTCGGCCTTTCCAAAGCTGTTTGCTCAGCGGCTGCGTATGAATCAGGAGGCCATGGTCTACTATGCCATCGCTTTGGCTTCTTTCATGGGCGTCTTCATTGTCTTTCACCTGAGCCGTCTACTTGCTCAGAAGACCGGCCTTGCTTCGAAGCTTTCTTTTCTTGCCATCCCCTTCGTCTTTGTGTCCCGGTAAGACTCATAACACGATACTCGTCTCACTAGACCATCTCACAGAATCGGAAACTAACTGCCACTCAGCATCATCCGCAGAATCTCTGTCCGCAAGTTTCCCATGCTACCCTCCACTGGCCATGCTGCCATCGCAATCACCTACCTCGTGGCCAACATCGTTCTCACTTTGGTCTACATCGACACCTCGGTCTTGCCTTATATCACCGTTATTGGAGCTCGTACGGGATGGTGAGCTCAAAAACACCTCATTTCCCGTCAAGATGCCACCAGAATAGCTGACACATCACAGGCTTGCCATCGTCAACATCGTCTTTGTGATCTTCCTAGCTCTCAAGAACACCCCTCTCGGCTACCTGACCGCCTGGTCTTACGAGCGTCTCAACGTCCTCCATCAGATCGCTGGCTATGTCACCATAGCCCTGATCGTCGTACACGGTGCTACCTACTCGTCGTACTTCATCCAGCAGGGCAACCTCGCACGACTCCGCGTCCACGAGGAGATCTACGGCATCGCCTCCGGTTTCACCTTCCTCGTCCTTGTCCTCGCCGGCGCAATTGTCCGATTATGGTACTACGAGCTGTCCTACATCCTCCATGTATCCTTCTTCGCCATCTCGATGGTCCTTGTCGGCCTCCACCAGCCCGAGATGAGCAAGAAAATCATCGTCATCACGGCCGTAGGCGCTGGTGTCTGGCTCTTCGACCGTGGTATTCGCCTCGTCCGTGTTGTTGCTTACAGCTTCAACAACACTGCAACCGTCTATCCACTTCCTCACGGCGGCACTCGTATCGTCCTGAAAAAGGCTCCCTATGGCGCGAGTTCCGGCGAGCATTGCTTCGTCTGGATCCCCAAGATCCGTGCCTTTGAGATGCACCCCTTCACCATCGCCGCCATGGACTCTTTGGAGTTCGTCATCAACTCGTACGACGGATTCACCCGCGAGCTTCACGAGTACGCCGTTCGCAACCCGGGTGCGACCCTAACAGCCTCGGTCGAAGGTTCCTACGGTACATTCCCCAATCCGGCCGAGTACGACAAGATTGTCCTCATCGCGGGAGGCAGCGGCGCCAGCTTCACTACCGGCACGGCCCTCAACCTGCTTAAGCAGATGACGCGGAGTTCGAGACAGAGCTTTATCTTCATCTGGATGGTCAAGGATCCCGGTAAGTCGCCCAATTAACCATACCCCATAGCAGCAAGCTGATGTTCTTAGCCCGTCTCGAGTGGTTCGCCAGCCATCTCTCCACGATCCATGAATCTCTGCACTCGTCGGTCCTTCTCTACGTCACACGCGCCCCCGAAAGTCAGGGCTCCTCTCAGGTGCCTATCGCCAAGGAGGAGCAGTCCTACTCGGGAACCATCTCATCCGAGGCATCCACCCCCTTTACCCCGGCTACTGAGAAGTTCGATGTCGAGAGCGGCATTCTTCAACGGCCTCACAAGATCCTCACACGAGTTGTCTCTGACCCCGAAAAGTCTGGCTTCGAGTCCGATGTCACGTCCCCCGTCTCTGCCTTCCAGCAGACTGAACACCCTATTCACATGAACGGAATACCCATCAACTACGGCCGCGCCGATATCTCGGCCATCATTCGCAACTCTGTTGACGATACGCCCTCCGACCAGCGCGTCCTCGTCATGGGCTGCGGCCCCGAGGGCCTCATGACCCAGGTCCGCAACACCACAGCCGCTTGCATCCGCGTCTCTGGTCCCGCGGTTGAGTTGCACTGCGAGCAGTTTGGCTGGTAGATACGAGTACTCATCCGTCGCAGAGGCCTGCTAGACAAAGAGGTCATTCCTCCTTCCCCGCTCCTTTGGCCTCTCTCTCACAAAGAGTCTCTTCATATGCATACTTTGCGAAACTTTTTTCCCCTCACGGTTGTTGGAGTAAATACTGGCAAGGAAACGGTTCTTCTTCTGCATTTAGTGGCAGTCTTGGCGAGTAAGAACCTATATGATGATTTGTTTTCCTCTAGGGAGGAGAGAGTTTGGTGATCGTTGTTGAAGCTGCCGCATGCACACGCATTCATACCATACCCCCTACAGAAGCTCGGCCTCAGTGGCCGCCGTGTAATTTTCCATGTTTCATTGGAGAGAAGAATTAGGTCCTTCGACATAACATGAATTCAAAAGACTCCTCGAGCTTTCCCTTTCTGTGCTCACTACGTAGATTCGCCGTGGGCGTGGGTGATACCCCTGACGATCTGAACTACTAGAACCTCCTGATTCAACCAGGTGAGCTCATCGGCTGAGCATACGAAAGAACCCGGACATGTCCAGCCCGCCATGTAAGGTACATCAAGATCAACGCTTCGACGTTCCGGCCTCATCCGAAGCCCAGACCGTGCACCGCCAAGCCCCGGTAGCCCGGACCGATCGCCCTCCCCATCCTCCCTTCAACCCCGGAGCGGCCTCCACCGAGTCGACCACTTTTACATAACCCCCCTACCAGGCCAAGGCGAGGCTACCCAGAAACCAAGGCGACGTATATTACAGCCCGCGCTCGCCCACCGAGGCCTGCGCACCTTGGCCGGATCGCGATCGTGCCAAGCACTCCCGTCGCCCAGCACGTATCGCATCCAGACACCGAAGGATCTCGAACGATACCAAGACAGACCAAGACGGGACAGCGAAGCGGTAGCAGAGGCGGTCGCGTCGGCTGGCTCCGAGTCACCTTTCCCACGGACAGGAACCAGCCGAAGAGCCGGGGTCTGGTGGGCGGGCCAAGCTTTTCTTGGTAGCCTCCGAGTTGGCGCTGGAGGGTAGGAACTGAAACCCACGAAAACCCGCCAAAAGGCCGCGGTAACGAGGCGTCACGAGATGATGGCCACCAGGCCGAGAGGCCCAGATGGAACCGTCGACAATTCGCTCCTGAAGCCCGCTCACGCGACTCGGCGGCGGTGGGATGGGACGCCCGGCCCATCCATCCCGTCCCCATGCCGATTAGACTACGGAGGTGTACGTCCCGTGACTATCGGCCCTCCATGGATCGAAGCCAAGACTCCACGCCCCAACAGCCCTTCCCGGCACAACTCCGTCCATCAACTTCCGAGATGCGACGAAGAACGAGCAACTCCCGCCAGGAGAGGGGAAGCCCACGACAGCCACGTTTTGCGTCACGGGTGGTACGAGTTCGGTGTTCTCGTCAGACGCGAACGGGGTGACGCCGCGCTCAGACGTCGGCATCGGGTCTGGTGGTGACGATATCAGTCGGGTTGGGTCCTGCGAGCCACGGCCGGTAGGCATCTCTCGGCTCCGACCATGAAGTCTATGCGCGTCGCGGTGGTGCGCTCTGTCTTGCTCCGGCCAGTCGATAACCTCTCTTCCCTTCATCGTTGTCGAAGCTTACGTAGTGATGGTCTCTCCTTGATTGGCCACACCTGTTTACATCAACATGCGCATCCGCAACGAACGATAGACCGCAAAGAACCAACATGTCTTGAATAGTCCCTTCTATTCTTGTATTTCGGTCTTTCTATGAGCCCGAGAGTAGGTATCATTGTTGAACAGATGCTGTTTATATACTATTTCTTCCCATGTTTCCCCAGCGCCATTTGTTGAATAAATGCCACCGGAATGCCGCTTGCCCCCCTTTCCCAACGTTAAAAACACAAAGTCTCTCATCTCAAGGCGCCTCAAAACCCCAGATCTCTCAGTTCTTGGCTGGCCACAAGCATATCAAATCTTCCGCTTAGAACAGGCCGTCAATCTCACCAGTCTCGGTGTCGACGTCGACGTTCAGGTAGCCAGGGGCCGTGGGCAGACCGGGGATGGTCTGGATATCGGCGGCGAGAGCGTACCTGTGTCTTCGTTAACGCTGCTTTCATCATGAGTGGAACTGTTGTAACTTACAAGTAGCCCGCACCAGCGGCCATTCTAACATCACGGATGGGAACGGTGAAGCCAGTCGGAGCGCCCTTCAGGTCGGGGTCGTGAGACAAGGAGTATTGCGTCTTGGCAACGCAGATGGGCAGGTTTCCGAAGCCCTGCTTGGTGTAGGCATCGACCTTCTTCTGAGCGAGCTCGCTGAACTCGACAGCAGCCGCGCCGTACATCTTCTGGCCGATGGCCTCGATGCGCTCCTGGACAGAACCCTCAAGGTCGTACAACAGCTTGAAGTCCTTGGGCTTCTCGCTGGCGGCGATGACGCCTTTACCCAGCTCGATGGCGCCCTTCCCGCCCTCGGCCCAGTGGTTGGAGAGGATGGCGTCCTCGGCACCGGCGGCAATAGCCTCCTCACGGATGACGGCGATTTCGGCATCAGTATCCGTGACGAACTTGTTGATGGCAACAACGACAGGAATACCGTATGACTTGGCGTTCTGAATGTGCTTCTTGAGGTTAACACAGCCAGCGCGGAGGATGTCGACGTTCTCCTCCTTGTAGACAGCGTTGAGCGGCGCACCAGGTGCGATAGGGGGGCCGCCACCGTGAACCTTCAGGGCACGGACAGTAGCGACAACGACGACGACGTCGGGCACGAGCCCGGAGGCGCGGCACTTGATGTTGAAGAAACGCTCTCCACCCATGGTGAAGTCGAAGCCAGCCTCAGTAACTACGAAGCCAGCCTTTTCGGAGTGGTCCTCATCTGGCTCGGTACCAACAATCTTGAGAGCCATCTTGTCAGCCAAGATAGAGCTGTTGCCAACACTGATGTTGGCGAAGGGACCAGCATGCACGAACACAGGAGTGCCCTCCAAAGTCTGCATGAGGTTAGGCTTGATGGCGTCCCTCATCAACGCAGTGAGAGCACCGCCAGCACCGATGTCGTCGCAGGTGACAGGGTCACCGCTCTTGGAGGAGGCAATGACCATGCTTCCCAGACGCCTGCGCATATCGGCCAGGTCGGTGCTAAGAGCAAGGATGGCCATGCACTCGCTAGCAACGGAGATATCGAAACCAGTCTCGCGGGTGTGGCCCTTCTCAGTCGGTGCAGCGCCGACGGTGATGCCTCGCAAGTGACGGTCGTTGACGTCCAGCACGCGTCTCCACGTGATAGTCTCAGGGTCGATGTCCAGACGGGCAAAGCGGCGGATCTCTTCCTCGGTCAGGTCGTCGGGGTTGGTCTTCTCAATACCCAATTTCTTGAGGCGAGGCAGCATGACAGGGGCAAACACCCTCTTGCCGTTCTTGGCGGGTACAAGGCGCTTGTAAAGAGGACCATCCTTCTGGGTGTTCTCGTGGAACATACGGGTCTCAATCGCAGCCGCAAGAAGGTTGTTCGCCGCGGTGATAGCGTGGATGTCTCCGGTCAAGTGGAGGTTGAACTCGTCCATGGGGATAACCTGGCTGTAGCCACCGCCGGCAGCACCGCCCTTGATACCGAAGGTCGGGCCTTGACTGGGCTGGCGCACGTTCGCGAATGTGACGCGGCCAAGATGGGCACCCAGAGCCTGTGCAATTCCCATCGTGGTGGTAGACTTACCCTCACCAAGCGGTGTGGGAGTAATACCTGTGACCACAACGTACTTGCCGTTGCGTCGATGGTCGAGTCGCTTCAGGAGGCTGAGATCAACTTTGGCCTTGTAGGCTCCGTAGGGCTCAAGCTCGTGAGAGGCAATGCCAACCTCCTTGGCCAGACGAGTGATCTGTTTGGGGTTCTGGGACCTCGAGACCTCAATGTCCGAGGGGACAGGCTCCTTGAGGTGCAGCGGTAGAGGCGAGATCTTTCTCTGCTTTTGTCTCTCAAAAGAGTTTACCGTCGAGTCCAAAACGTTGGACAAAAGCATGGCGACAGTCATTGGACCGACGCCGCCAGGGACTGGTGTAATATGGGAAGCAACCTGGGAAGCTGACTCGTAGTCTACATCTCCGACAAGACGCTGGCCTGACTTCTTAGAGGCGTCGGGAATGTAGTTGGTGCCGACGTCGATAACGACAACACCAGGCTTCAGCCACTCGCCTTTGACCAAGCCGGGCTGGCCAATGGCCGCAACGACAACGTCGGCGGCCTTGAGGTGATCCTTCAAGTCCTCGGTCTTGGAGTGGCACACGGTGACAGTCGCATCGGCGTTGCGAAGAAGGTAGCTCACAGGCTGCCGACAATGTCGCTTCGCCCGAGTACGACAGCGTTCTTGCCCTTCAAGTCCACACCAGCCTCCTGCAACAAGACCATGACGCCCTTGGGAGTGCAGGGGATGAAGAACGGGCGACCACCCTTCTTGGCGAGCTCGCCGATGTTTCTCGTACCGAAACCGTCGACATCCTTTTCATCTGCAACGGCAGATGTGACGGCATACTCATCAAGGTGCTTGGGGAGAGGCAACTGGACCAAGACACCATGGACGGCGGGGTCGTCGTTGAGGCGGTTGATGCGATCAAGAAGTTCGGGCTCGGAAATGGATTCGGGGAACTGCAACAGCTCGCAGTCGACATTTGCCTGAAGCGTCTGGTCAGCAATAGAAATATTGACTAGTTGATAGCAAGAAATTACCTCCTTGGCAGCCTTTTGCTTCATGCGCACGTAGGTGCCTGCGGGGTTGTGAGCATTGCGACAAATTTCATGGTGGGGTTAATGATGGCATACTTGAGTCCGATCTGTCGCCGACTGTGAGAGACCGTGGTTAGCAAGGCAAAGACGCATTCCGGTTCGGACAAGGCTCAGACATACCCTGGATGATGGTAAGCTGCGGCTGGAATCTGGGGTTCAGCTTCTGCTTCTCGAGAATGTCGCTGGCGAGCGATTCCCGGATCTTCTTGGCGATGGCAGTGCCATCGATCTTGTTGGCAACCATTGCTGGAGATGATGTTGCAAAGGACCTATTGGGAGAGACTGTGTCGCAGGAACCCAGGGTCCTTGCAATGAACGGAGAAAAAGGTTGCCAAGGGACCAGTGATGCAGCTCGAGCTCGCAGGTGTCCAAACGCAAAGTTTTTGGAACGACAGGTGGAAGATGAAGTTGTCGGGACGGACACCGAAGCCAAGCGCGCAGGATGGGTGTAAGCAGGAGCAGCGAAAATGAGGGGTGAGTGACAGCGGTCCAACTCGGGATTTAGCGCTCTGCAGGGCCGGCGGCCTGATGGATCCCGACCCGTGTCTACCCCAAAGTTCAGAAATGACCGGCGGGATGCGGAAGCTTGAGCCAGTGAATTGTGACTGGGCAATGCTGCAGCTCTTGAGGATAACCCGCGGGTTCTAAGCCGAAACTGATACGTGTTGGGCAATTCGAGGCGGCATGGCCAAGACAGCCTCTGCGTGCCCTTCAGCTGGCTGATAGAAGACATGCCGAATCCCGAAATCTTGCTTTTCCCTCTCAGTATGTGTGCCCCTCGCCTGTCCTGTGCCGCAGGCTCTCGCCAGGAAGATCTTGCTTTAGGTGGTTGAGTGGATCTAAGCGATAGGCTTTGTGACTCTACGATCGTGTGTGAGTCGTGCGTATGACTGATGACACTCCCTGGTCCTGGCTCTGCAGACTCTGTTCCCGCAGTGCCAATGGGAAGGATCAGCAGTTTGGGGCAAGTCGAAATTTTCGGGCGTGTCCCCGAGTCCCGGCTTCAGACCCGATCGATAAGGAGTCGGGTTGTGGGTAATAGTAGGCACAATGACAGCCTTGGTGTCCAATGTTTGCTGCTGTGAAAGCGACCAGCACTCCAATGGTTCGAGGCAAGCAGTTTGTTGGCTTTATTGAAACGTAGAAAGATGAGAAGCCAGGCAATCTTGGCGAAAGAAGTTCGACTTAATGCTGGGGAAAAAAAGAAGGAAAGGGGGTTAAGGTACAAATATGGATGGTACAAGACAAAATAAAAGAACAGCGACGGTGGTCCGGATGGTCTGATATCTCTACTCTCGCAAAGAAAACCTCCAGCTGGGTGAAGCAGTTGAAACCACCTCAAGTCACCTCGAGGCCCGTTGAGGTATGAGGATTCGGGGCCC
Organism: Colletotrichum coccodes; assembly: GCA_020466075.1. Taxonomy (NCBI): domain Eukaryota; kingdom Fungi; phylum Ascomycota; class Sordariomycetes; order Glomerellales; family Glomerellaceae; genus Colletotrichum; species Colletotrichum coccodes. The sequence goes on from JAIMZG010001708.1 coordinate 8,807, forward strand.
GAGTTGGTGTTTGCCGGGTTTCAAAGTCCGGAAAACGCTTTGGGAACGCGGTACTAGGGGTTGAGTCAATGATGAGTCGAGTTTCCCCAAAAGGGACGTCGTCGTTCGATGTCGCGTTGAGTGAGACATGAGACGGATGGCATTAATTGGCGATGGCTTCCGTACCTTAGGCTACACTACTGGAGGACACGGAGCTTCACCTCAAGGTCATGGGCGTCCGGAAGGAAATGGCTGCCGGGTTGGAGCTACCTGAAGGCAGACTGGGATGACTCCAGCGCAGCTCTTGCCGTGACGCAGCGTGCTGGGCGCGCTAAAGTCCTGCAAGCAGCGCCACACAGTGAGTCAACCATGCAAAAGTTGAGCTCTGGACAACTGCAGGGTGGCTGGTCATGCCACAGTGCCTCAGGCGCAGGGCGGTGAGTGGCTGCTCACCTCAGCCGGCAGAATGGTCGCGGGGGAAAAGTGTGCCCCACACCTGTGCACCGAAACCCACAATGTCGAGGTGAAGGGCAAAAATTCACGATTGCCAGACGACATCGCAAGCCATTTAAAGACCGACGTCCCCTGCCGCAACACCGCCCCTGGAACCAGCAGCCCCGAGTCCCGAGAAGCGCAATATTCATCGATAACCAACAACATGAGGCCCGTTCTTTTGGCAGGTCACGAGCGTGCGCTCACCCAGATCAAGTACGTTTTCTGTGCCCGCCTGCGAAATTGTCAGTGGAAAGAGGGGGAAGGAAATGGGAAGCGTCCAGGGCTTCCCCCCCCTTACTCGAACGAGGGGCTGCATATGGCTAACCTGAAGTGCCACCGCGAATAGGTACAACTCGGACGGTGACCTCATCTTCTCAACCTCCAAGGATCAGCAGATTTGCGTTTGGTACGCGCACAATGGCGAGCGTCTTGGAACCTATCACGGCCACGTCGGTGCCATCTGGACCGTCGACGTCGACCCCACCAGCACCATGATTGCTTCCGGTTCCGCCGACAACACGATGAGACTCTGGGATGTCAAGACGGGCAAGAACCTTAAGACCTGGGAGTTTCCTACCGCCGTCAAGCGCGTCGAGTTCAACGAGGACGGCACCAAGCTGCTCGGTGTCACGGAGAAGCGCATGGGTTTCCTCAGCAACATCATCGTTGTCGATATCAACCCTGATCCCGAGGCCGAGCAGACCGACGAGCGCGCCCTGACCATCGTGTGCGACGAGAGCAAGGCCACCGTCGCCGGCTTCAGCTACCTCACCAAGTACATCATCGCCGGCCACGAGGACGGCTCCGTCTCCCAGTACGATGCTAAGGTGGGTTGTTTGACGAGAGAGATGCCTCAAAGGACATGACACTGATCATCTTCTAGAACGGTGACCTGATCTACAACGAGCCCGTACATGAGCTTAACACGCCCATCACGGATCTCCAGTGGTCGCAGGACAGAACCTACTTCATCACCGCCAGCAAGGACAAGACGGCCAAGGTACATGCACCGTCTGATACATCGCAAGACCGACTGCTGACTCGATATAGCTCATCACGGCCAAGGACCTCGAGGTCCTCAAGACCTACACAGCCGATACCCCCCTCAACAGCGCCACCATCACTCCCAAGAAGGACTTTGTTATCCTTGGAGGTGGTCAGGCTGCCATGGACGTCACCCGTACCTCTGCGAGACAAGGAAAGTTCGAGGCGAGATTCTACCACAAGATCTTCGAAGACGAGGTTGGCAGAGTCCGTGGTCACTTCGGTCCTCTGGTAAGTCGGCGCATCCCTTTCGCCGTTGATTGACCGGTAACTGACATTTCCTAAGAACACCGTCGCCGCAGACCCCACCGGCAAGGGCTACGCATCCGGAGGAGAGGACGGTTACGTCCGTGTCCACCAGTTCGACAAGGGATACTTCGATTTCATGTACGAGGTCGAGCGGGAACGGAAGAACAGACAGGAGAACTAGAGGAAAAGGGAGGGATTGGTTTAACAACAAACAAAAAAGCAACGCCCTTCTTTTTTACGTCTTCTCGTCTTCTTTCGCGGCTTGCATTAGTACGGCGTTCTGGGAAATCTCTGGGGGATGGTTAGATTGGTTTTTGTAAAACTAGGGCAGTCCGCGAAATAACCAAAACAGACGAACGAAGAAAGAATGGCTTTGGTACGGATGATATCAGACACTTTTCTCTTTCGCCCTGGCGTGGAGGGGAAGCCTCGAGGATAAGATGAACCAAGATAACGGGGTAATGATGAATTATCTGGAACCTAGTTTCAACGTAGTACGGTCATGACTGAAGTTATGTGTGCTTGTATTCAGAGCCTTCCGAGCTTTTGCTGAGACGTTCATGGTTGCGGGCAATTCGAGTGGAGGATAAATATTCTATGAGCCGTTGAAATCACCTACGAATCAAGGCACGCTAACCACAAGCTGAGAGCATTGTCCCATGCACTCGACTCAGAGGAAATTGATCGACAGAAGGGCCAGGAGGTTCGAGTCGTAGCGGCCTCCCGCAAAGAGTCCGTGCTATGAAACGTTCTTGGCATGTAATTAATTACTTTACATGTCTTGCAACATCAACCAAAGGCTGATTACACAGCAAGAGCTGGCCGGGTGTGTGACGACGCTACACGGCCGCGTTATGTGTTCGTAAAACAACGACGAAAACCACGCCAAAAGACAAGGGAATTGGAAAGAAAAAAAGAACACGGGAAAAAAACGCCTACATACATACAACCAACATCATGCCGTGGCAGTGGGTCAGGCATCCGCAAAAACAGCAAAATGAAAGGGACGAGACTCGAACTCGCGCGGGTTGCCCCACCAGGAAACAGATGTTAAGCTGACCTTAACCTGGCGCCATAACCAACTCGGCCACCCTTCCGTTGATGAATCGATCTCGAACGGATCCCAAGATCGGATGTGGATGAGAGAATCCTGTGGCGAAGCTTTTCATAAAAGTCAAGGGTTAGTTAGATTTGACGAAGTGTGTGCATATGGTGTGGGGGGAAGCAAAGGAAACTGTGGGTAGTATCGTGGTGAGCAGGGAGGATGGCCATGGAGAGCGGCCGGGCTTTAGATACATTGATGATAAGGTGCCAGTTCAATTTTCTCCGTGGTCCTTGATATTTTGGACCTATTCCGGAGTTGTCCACGAGGTCGGAGGAAAAGGCTGTTCTACAGATTCCGTTCCAACTGGGAAACTTTGGGCCGCTGGCTGTAATCAAGACTCTAGCAGGTTCTAAAAGAAATATGGGGCACAAACTTACCTATGACTCTTAAGTCGCAAGCAAAAAACGGGGTTGACCAGTGTGAGGGACTTTGCGGGCCGGCCTTGGCAATGCTGAACTGGGGACTCGGAGTTTGGATGAGAAGCCGGCAGAAGTTGGGACGAGCCGAGGCTTGCGGCGACGGATGTTTGTTGGACGTTGAAACATGTTTTGGTTTTTGCGACATGTGCATACTGTAGATATAAACAGAAGATCTGAAATCCTGAAACTCGAAACTTTAGGACATAATGCGTGGAAGACGTCACTCGGAAGGGGGGGGGGAACGGCATGCGACAGCAAACTGTGTTTGTGATTACCCCTGTGGTCGTGGCGGTTTGACTTCGAGGTCGCCCAAAAAAAAAGCCGCCACAGCTTCAGAGGAGATAATGATATCAGTGTAGCTATGGACCGTCGACTAGCTAGCCGTCCCTAATTTGGCATCATCGCGATAAACAGTCCCAACCTAAACACCGCCCATGCACTTTCGTAAACCAAACCAACGCCTCTCGTGACGCACTTCTAATGCTCGAACTCATTCCATCCTTCTTTCCTTTCCCCCTTCAAGTAGATGTACGTCGATGCTCGCTCAATCCCGTCGTCAAGACATGTCTGAAGAAAACTATGGTAGACAAAGGAGACAAGATCTTGTGCGATGGAATGTTCCTAGTCGATCGCTGTCGAAAATGAAGAAAGTTCGTAGAACGCCACTGCCACTAGAACTATGTGTGCCGGCTGCGCTTCGGTCCGCCACCAAACATGTTCTTGTCCAGGCTGCTGAGGTCAAAGATCTCAGCAAAATTGATTTTGCGCTTCGACCCGGCACCGCGGCCGAGGTTGTTCGCTTGCCTCGACGCTGAGCGAGGAATATTTGCCGGGTGCCGTGGTCTTGTTGTGCGGGTTGCGGGGTTGGCGTTTGTGGATGAGTTATCGTGTGTCCGAGAATCTGACAGGTCCAGGTTCGCAAGGTTGAGGTAGGCGTCTTGTTGAGGCGGCTGAGGCGGCCAAGGGTGCGACGACTGGAAGGTAAAAGTATCCGCCGTGGGCACCGTGATCGCCACTGGTTCGGGCTCCTCCTCCTCCTCTTCCACGGCCTGAGGGATGTTAGGGGGTGTCGGGTCCGTCCTCATCTGGCTTTCGCCCCTCATCGCCGGGTGTTGTGTGCCGCTGCTCGTCCTGTTCAGCTCTGAGGACGATGCAGTTTCCGTCTTGTCCGCCTCGTCGTCGCTTTCAGCATTTTGAGAGCTTTCCCTGCCGTCTAGCCGTTCCGTCGCCCAGCCCCGAACCTTCCAGCCGTCGCCGTCGCCCAAGCCGATTTTCTCCTTATCAAGAAACGCCAGCAGGTCGTCCAGGCAGTCCTGATAGCCGTCCATGCGGGCCTTGGACTGGGCGGCCGCTGAGGTTTTGTAAAGTTTCGTCACCGAGAGCGCCGCGGCCTTGAATGCGTCGAGAAGTTGCTCGGGGGAGTCATTTTGTGTCGTCTGCCTCCCCGCTGAGGCGCCAGGCAAGGAGGTGTTGAGGCTTCGCATAGAATCCATGGTATTTTTTCGTAAGTTGCGGTGCGACTGAAAAGAGTCAGTATTGAATCGAAGAACAGGAAAGGCAAGTCCCGCACCTCTAGCGGTGTAATGTAGGTCCTTGAGTTGTCGGGTAAACAAATCTTGATGCCGGAGTGGGGTCTAAACGGGGCCCCCAAGTGACTGACGATAAGGTGCGGTGGTAGCCTCGAGTGCAGCAACACGAACGGGGTTTGCAATCCGCTCCCTTGGGGCTGAAAAGCGAACGATTGGAATGTTGAAAATGTGGCAATGAAGATTGCCCAACAAGCTGCGATGCAAGATGCAGTATGCAGTTGTCTGATGATGGAGGGAGAGTCAGCTCGCCTTCGCCGCAGAGCACATGACACTGGGAGGCGGCACTAACCGACAGCCAACAGCACCTTGACAGACCCGATTCACATTAGGTGGCTTTGACGTTATCCCCTCGTGGCCAGTGCGCTAGTTGCGAGCGGCTGGCCCAATCCTGGAGCAGACGGTGGACCCTACCGTGCCGTCTTATGCTTTTCCCCCTGGGTGAGGTAACGGGAAACTGGATTTCGGAGACTGCCTTCTTCCGGATCCGATCGAGCCGGGACGGCGGCGCCTGCAGGTGAGGTGCTCCCCATTTGACGGGGCACGGGATTGACACGGCAAAAACACGCTAGTCCTGATCGGAATTTGTCTTCTACAACAGAGGGATCCCACCTTTCCTCCATCATCTAAAAAACATCTACGGACTGCTGAGGCTCGCGCAGCAACAAAGCACCTGACTTTATTTGAGTGCTCTCTCGATCAACGCCACTTCCCAGCGATTTCCAATAACCAAAAGACATCTACAGTTTCTGGCGCGTGCGGCTAAGTCGAAAGAAACGCGTGTAAGTCGCGTAAAGTGATTTACAGCCGTCAAGATGGCGCCTCGCTCTCGAGCTGCCGCGGTCGACACCGACGCGTCAATGTCGGACGTTGTGGACGCTCATCCCGTAGAAGAAATGGTATGTTGCTGTTCTCTATTCATTATCTACCGTTGTGTTCTCGAAAGCAGCGCCACGACTCGTAATCGTATCGGAAAGCGTTTGGGCTGACATGAATACAGGAAGTCGATGAAACTCCCGACTACACCGACTCGGACACCAATGCAAACACCACTGCAAGTAGTGTTGTTGGTGAACCTCTTGGAGATGGTCGTAAGAGGCGGTCTGAGGCCAATCAGCTTCGTCGCAGCATCTTCGGCAAGAAGCATGACCGTCTGGGTGAATCCAAGGTACGGCAGGCGCGACCTGTTTGATTTTAAAAGGCTTGGTCAATTGTGGAATGCTAACCAGTGTTATGAAACAGGAAGAAGACAGTATTCGACGATTTCGATACCTGTTGGGCCTTACGGACCTCTTCCGTCACTTCATCGAAACGAACCCGAACCCCAAGATTCGGGAAATCATGACCGAAATCGATCGACAGAACGCAGAGGCATCCAAGAGCAAGAAGAAAGGTTCGCGTCAGGGTGGCGCTAGTAATGAACGAGTTCGTCGAACCGAGGCCGAAGAGGATGCCGAGCTGCTTCAAGACGAGAAGCACGGAGGCTCTGCCGAAACCGTTTTTCGAGATTCGCCCGCGTTCATCAAGGGTCAGATGAGAGATTACCAGGTCGCAGGCCTTAACTGGCTGATTTCTCTCCACGAGAACGGTATCTCCGGCATCCTCGCCGACGAGATGGGTCTCGGCAAGACACTGCAAACGATCTCCTTCCTGGGCTACCTGAGGCACATCATGGGTATCACCGGGCCGCATATCGTCATCGTGCCCAAGTCGACGCTGGACAACTGGAAGCGAGAGTTCGAGAAGTGGACTCCCGAGGTCAACGTGTTAGTGCTTCAGGGTGCGAAAGAGGAGCGCAACGCGCTCATCAACGACCGTTTGGTCAACGAAGACTTCGATGTTTGTATCACGAGTTACGAGATGGTTCTGCGCGAGAAGGGTCACCTCAAGAAGTTCGCTTGGGAGTACATCATCATCGACGAAGCGCACCGTATCAAGAACGAGGAGTCATCTTTGGCCCAGGTCATTCGTCTTTTCAACTCGCGAAACCGGCTTCTGATTACCGGTACGCCCCTGCAGAACAACCTGCACGAGCTGTGGGCCCTCCTCAACTTCTTGCTCCCGGATGTTTTCGGTGACTCCGAGGCCTTTGATCAGTGGTTCTCTGGTCGGGAACAGGACCAAGACACCGTTGTCCAGCAACTTCACCGTGTCCTGAGACCTTTCCTGCTCCGAAGGGTCAAGAGCGACGTTGAGAAAAGTTTGCTGCCAAAGAAGGAGGTCAACGTGTACCTTGGTATGTCGGACATGCAAGTCAAGTGGTATCAGAAGATCCTCGAAAAGGATATTGATGCTGTCAATGGCGCGAACGGAAAGCGGGAATCGAAGACAAGATTGCTCAACATTGTAATGCAGTTGCGAAAGTGCTGCAATCACCCTTACCTCTTCGAGGGCGCCGAACCCGGCCCGCCGTATACTACTGATGAGCACCTTGTCTACAACGCCGGCAAGATGGTCGTCCTCGACAAGTTGCTGGCCAGGATGAAGAAGCAGGGTAGCAGAGTCCTCATTTTCTCACAGATGAGCCGTCTCTTGGACATCCTCGAAGACTACTGTGTTTTCAGGGAGTATAAGTACTGCCGTATCGACGGTGGAACGGCTCACGAGGATCGTATCGCCGCCATCGACGAATATAACAAGCCGGGTTCCGAAAAGTTCATCTTCTTGCTCACAACGAGAGCTGGAGGTCTTGGCATCAACCTTACCACTGCCGACATCGTGGTTCTTTACGACAGCGATTGGAACCCCCAGGCCGATCTGCAAGCCATGGACCGTGCTCATCGTATCGGTCAGACCAAGCAGGTTGTTGTGTATCGTTTCGTGACGGATAATGCGATAGAGGAGAAGGTCTTGGAAAGAGCAGCTCAAAAGCTTCGCCTCGACCAGCTTGTTATCCAGCAAGGCCGTGCCCAGGTCGCAGCGAAGGCCGCTGCCAACAAGGATGAGCTTCTCTCAATGATCCAGCATGGTGCCGAGAAGGTTTTCCAGAACAAGGGCCCCACTGGCTCGTTGGCCTCCAAGGGTGCTGACCTGGACGATGATGACATCGACAAGATTCTTGCCTCGGGTGAGTCGAGGACTAAGGAGTTGAACGCCAAGTACGAAAAGCTTGGAATCGATGACTTGCAGAACTTCACGTCCGAGTCTGCCTACACCTGGAATGGCGAAGACTTCAAAACCAACAAGAAGGAGATTGGCATGAACTGGATCAACCCTGCCAAGCGTGAGCGAAAGGAACAATCCTACTCGATGGACAAGTACTTCCGACAGACCATGTACCCTCCCAAGGAGAAAGATACCAAGCCCAAGGCTCCAAGAGCTCCGAAGCAGGTCCCTGTCCACGACTACCAGTTTTACCCGCCCAGACTGCGCGATCTTCAGGATCGTGAGACCGCGTACTACCGCAAGGAGATTGGTTATAAGGTTCCGCTTCCCGATGGCGACGACGACAACCTTGATGAGCGTGAGGCGGAGCGTGCACTGGATCAGCAAGAGATTGACAACGCAACACCGCTTACCGAGGAGGAGCAGGAGGAAAAGCAGCGTCTATCACAGCAGGGCTTTGGCGAATGGAACAGACGTGATTTCCAGCAATTTGTCAACGCATCAGGTCGATACGGCCGCAACGACTACGAGAATATCGCAGAAGATATCGACAATAAGACTGCTGCCGAGGTCAAGCAATATGCCAAGGTTTTCTGGCAGCGGTACACTGAAATCGCCGACTACAACAAGTACATCAAGGTCATTGAAGATGGCGAGGAGCGCATGCGCAAGATCGAGCATCAGAGGAAGCTGCTTCGCAAGAAGATGTCTCAGTACCGTGTCCCCTTGCAGCAGCTCAAGGTCAACTACTCCGTCTCTACCACGAACAAGAAGGTGTACACGGAGGAAGAGGATAGGTTTCTGCTTGTTCTTCTCGACAAGCATGGCATCGACTCCCCCGGCCTCTACGAGAAAATGCGAGACGAGATTGCTGAGAGCCCTCTGTTCCGCTTCGACTGGTTTTTCCTCAGCAGAACCCCCGTCGAGCTAAGCCGTCGCTGCACTACGCTATTGACGACCATCGTCAAGGAGTTTGAGGATGTTCATCCCACGAAGGGTGCGAACGGCGTCAACGGCAAGGCTAAGAGAGAAGCCGACGACGAGGAGAATGACGAGGATAGCATTCTCGGCATGGCACCAGCGAAGAAGAAGTCCAAGAACGGCGTCAAGGTAAGATGACAGATCTCGAATATCCGAGCGAGACTGACCTGACCACTGTCACAGAACAAAGCACTAGATAATGTCAAGTCGGAGGCCGGAAGCAAGAACGCATCCGCAGCTCCTTCGAGAGCGTCGAGCGTCGCCTCGACCAAGTCCGCTACCAACGCTAAGAGCAAAACCAAGGGCAAGAAGAAATAGACGGGCGACATCCTACGCGAACAACAATGGGTCTCTTGGGTGTGGGTATGGCTTTCTGGCAGTGGTTGCGAATAGAAAATGGCGTTTGGTCTGGCATGACCTTCTGGTCGGTTATCTTTCTTGGGAACCTTGATGTACGGCTTTCGCGATAAAGAGCTTCTCGGGCTGTGACATTAGGCAATGTGTATGTTGAGCTCGGATCACACGAGAATCAAACGAATGAGTGACAACTTGTTGGTCAATACCGGTGCATATAACTACATGTCTACTGGATTGTTCCCTTCCCAGCTTCGTGTTAGTCAAGCCCCCTTTTGGCGTCGCCATTCCGAGCGGAGGCAGACTATTGTTAGAGGTCTCGGTTTCTTTGGTTCTCAGTCGAACAAAACCCTTATTGGTCGTTGTCTGGTTGTCAGTGGTCACCTCTCATGTCTTCGTTGACGGCCCGTTCTTTGCTAGTCGTCAATCTTTGTTGTGTCTACCTCCTTCCCTCTCGAGGAAACCCTGTCCGATCAGAATAAAATCATCACAAGCCCGAAAATCCTCTCCCATTAGAGATCCGAGCCCTGGTATCCCCTGTCATCCGTGACAAGTTCCACTTCTCGAACGGCGTCTCCCCCGTCATCGCCGCCGGACGCCCGAGGAACTGGGGGTGCAATATGAGGAGACTTGTCCCAACAGCAGCAGGGAAGTCGAGGGGTTCAGCGAGACCGGGTATGAGGCTCAGGTTGTGTGCACTACGGGATATCTGAGGTCAGGGCCAGGGCGAAGGCAATTTAGAGACGGTGGGGAAAGGGTTGAGGTGGATTAGTTGCACCGGAAGATTTGGTGAGGTTGTAGAGGGTGTTGAAGAGAGAAGATAGTGAGGGGTTTGGAATCGGTCGGGTTCTGAGAGAAGCTGTTGG
>JAIMZG010001710.1:0-31558 GCA_020466075.1 Colletotrichum coccodes
ACCTTGGGAGTTATACCTACATATATATTATATTACAGTTCATACATAATACAGAAGAATGTTGTATCAGGCAAATGACCCGACAGTAATAACAGAGAACTCTAGTGAGATTTGGTCTGAGTTCTTATCAGCCCGAGATTTGCCTTTCCAGGTCTCAGGGTAGAGAATCAGATAATCATTTGTGATCTACTCATTAGTATTCAATATTAGCATATTTCTTACTTTAAAATATATTTATTTAGGAAACAACCTGGGCTAAAGGTAATTGGTTTAACTTCTGTAGGCTACAGTAACATTATCTGAAGCCCCTCTTCGCTGTGTAATCTACGGCTGTAATAGCGCGGGTGGGCAAAGATTATTCGATTCGAATTTACTTCGAATATACAAACCTTAAATAAAGCTACATGCTTAATTTTCGGTAATATTTTCCACTATTTATGAAAATTATAATCAACAGGAAGATATTTTTTGTAGCAATTACAGTCTTGACTCCCTATAACAGCCTGCAACTAGTTTGTCCCCTATATCGCGAAGGATATGCTTCAGGTACTTACCAGTACCCGTTTTTGGAAAATCTCTTCCTATTCCGTCATCACCAATCCAGAAGACGTAGCGAGGCGCTTTGATTAGACCCAGCTCTTCTATCACCCATCTCTGAATATGTTCGTTTGAGGGCCTTTGGGACCCTGGGGTTTGTTTGACGAAGCATCCAACCTGCTGACCATAATAAACATCCGTGAGGCCGACCACACAGCACTCGTCTATGGCCGTATGACGAATTAGACGTTCTTCAATTTCCTGTGGGGTGATGTTTTCACCTCCTAAGAAGAATTATTGCCGTCAGCTACAGTATCATAAGGTGTGGATAAGAGCCAGAGAAACCTACCCCGGATGATAAGGTCTTTGATGCGTCCTGTGATACGACAATAGCCCTGGTCATCAATCAATGCCTCGTCGCCAGTATGCATCCAACGGGCACCATCAGCATCGACTTTCATCACCTCATCTGTCCTATCTCTATCTTTCCAGTAGCCCTTCTGCAGTGCGTAACCACTCGTACAGAGCTCACCTCGCTGATTACGTGGAACAATGGTTCCCTCTTTGTTGACCACCTTAGCAGATGTGTGCGGCATCACCCTACCAACCGTATCTTTTATTCCCTTCTTGATGTCATCTGACGAGGTGATGAAAGTCACAGGACTTGTTTCAGTCATGCCGTAAGCGATCAGTATCTCGCTGATGTTCAATCGCTCACACAGCAACTCGATGAGCGACGGCAGCACCGGAGCCCCAGCTGCCAGTGCGGTCCTCACCGTATCAACAACCAAGCCCTGCTCTTCCACGACTTTTAGTTCAGCGAGAAACATAGTTGGAACCCCGAGCAATGTAGTGACCTTTTCGCGGATAATCGCATCCATGGTCATTGCCGAGTTGAAGTCGTCCGCGGGGAAAACGATGCAACCCCCAGATAAGAAACAAGCAAGAAAGCCGATTACTGTACCAAAACAGTGATACAACGGTGGAGGACAACAAACAATATCATTCTCGGTCAAGCGCATTGCCTGGCCTACAAGTCGCGCATTGTTGATAATGTTCCTTAGAGAGCGTAGTCAGTTTTTGCCCAGAAGGGTACTTTCGTTGCTGCTCACTAACATATGCGTAAGGGAGGCGGCTTTGGGTAGTCCGGTTGTTCCTGTTCATAACAGTTAGTTCACTAAGCTTGGTTTGCATGATGCTCAATAAAAGCCCTAACCTGAAGTGAACTGCAAAGTCAAGATCTCAGATGATACTACTTTGTTTTCGATTGTTCGTAGTACACTGATATCGGATGGAAATGGCCCAAGGTGTGATAGGAAACAATCGTACGAAGAAATGTCGATTGTCTTGCTCTTCAAAGTCTCCAAGCCGTGACCGAAGTAAACTATATGCGACAATCGTACTTGTGCGACAGGCAGCTCAAGAACAGCCTTCGCGTGAGAAGTGAGACTGATCGAACCAATCTTAGAAGCCATGAAAAGGACTTTGCAATCTAAAAAATAATGAGACTTGACAGTCAATGGCTAGGCAAGCGATTCAGACCCACGACTGAGACATAGAGCCCTGGTGAGCTCTGCGGGTGAATAGTTGTTGTTCATGGCTACGATAGGGCAGCCGATGCGCGCTCCAGCCAGAAAGACATCGATGTACTCTTGACAATTACCCGCCATGATTCCTACGCAGTCGCCGGGTTCGATACCCTTCGAGATCAGAGCTTTCGCTACTAGTTCGCTGCGCGTTGCCAGATCCTGATAGGACAATCTTATAGATTGCCACGGTACAATAACAGCGGGACGATGTCCCAATTCTTCGGCGTTCTTTGACACACAAGCCCCTAGTGTGGCTGTTGACAGAGATGGTTCTCTAGCTCCATGAACCACTGAATGCATCTCACTGGGAAAACCTTGACTCGAATTCGGTACCCCGGCTGACTTGACAACTTCTGTCATGACGGAACTTCATGTGTTCGAGAATAGTAGATGGATGACAATGACCACAAGGGCAAGATGCAGACAATGTGGTAGACTTCAAGAATATTGACCAGGAACTTGAGTACCAGAATCTTAAGCAGATATAGAAGCACTGCCAACCTTTTCGAAGAGCATAGTCGCCTTGCGGGCAGAAAATACACAGCGGTTGTGAGAGGACGGTTTTCGTTATGCAGAAACACAAACGCATATTACCTACCTTCTGCCTTTTTGAACGTCCATGAGTATGTATCATGTTGCGACGGGGTGGATGCAGGATGGACAAAATTGAACTTTACCTGGGATGATCAACAGAACAATAAACTCAACCAACATGCCCAGAGCGAGTGCAGGCAAATACACACAGATACCAGCATACGTACAAAACGCAGAGCTTAATTGAGTAAGCCTTTTGCGACATTTTCCTGTCAAAGCTATAAACAAAAGTTTGTCCACCACAAAGATTATTCCAGGAGGTAGATGGGGTGTGTGTATGAATTGCAGGTCATGGGTAATAATATCATGACTAGCGGAAAAATACGCTTTCAGCAGGCAGCCGTAGCAACTGGTCACTAACTAGGGTTTCATCGGATAGAAAACGCAAATACTGTTTTTAGATGTAGATGGGGGACTAAGCTTTTGGAATTGGGCCATGGTGAAACAGGATGGGAAGGCCGATATGTTTTGACCGGGGAACGTTGCCGTAGTAAATAGAGAGGGTGTCGCCAATTTGTATAGATCGGCAGCCTCTCGCATTTATCGCATTATTATGTACAGACTGGAATTTCTCGTTGTATTTAAAACACTGTGCGATGTTTCATGAAGTAATTCACATTGAAAACAAAACCATAGGCATCCGACATATCTTGCCTGAATTCAGCGTTGAAAGGAGTCGCAGTATCGTATCAGGTTCTTGGAGTTGATTCAATGTAGCCCACATGCATCCTTTGAAGCAGGGCAATTTGACCTACGCATCGTTAGAAATAAAATTAGGAGTTGATAGCAAGAACGAAACCTTTCCGTTCCTGGATGATAGCAAAAGTTGGATATAGATTTCGAAGTCCAGAAACCTAGCTCGAACCGCCAGAAAGTACCTGCACATTTTCTTTTTCATTGGCAACCTTCATTTGTTCGGAGTTTATATACAGACCCTATGGAAGCAAATTAATCTCCGCAGAACAAATGGGCCACTAGAGCAGGCATCGCTTTATTCTACCTATCGTCTTAAGTGACATCTCCTACCCTACAGCCAAACATGAACTCATCTTGAACCAAAACTGCTCTAATTGACAGATTTAATTCTCCTTTCGTTGACCGCAAGTTCAATGCTTAAGGTCATGATCAGCCACTCCTCATCTGGCGCGTGGAGCCGAGAGAAGAGATTGATTGCGCCTGGGAGCGTACAGTACGATGCCATTCTAGCCATCACCAAAGCAGAGGTCATTGCTTTGATGACAACCCTTCGGTTGTGGTGAAGCTCCTAAAGCAATTCAACATCAATGGCGTACAGGCTTACATGGCCAAGCCCGCAGTCCTCCACAACTTGCATTAATTGAATCACATCCGAGAATTATTCTGGTAAAACTACTAATGGCCTAATGTGACTGGTGACATGCCGTTGTACCATAAAACGTTACACATTTTTATCATGATTCTACTTGAAATATTGACGTGTTCGCCCAACCCTGGGATTGACTGCTATTTGCCCCATCAGTAAATCAGCTTCTGGCGTGTTCCATCTGCAGTGTTCCATTGACAGGTTGATTTTAAGCATCCTGTACACAGTTCCAACATCTGGCGTAGGTGTGTAATTATCGGCAAGCTTATGGACTATTTTATTCACCTTGCGCCAAGTCTTGAGGACAAAGACATTCAGAAGCCTGCTGATGCCAAGCTAATGGAGATGAGTGACATTGAAAAGGAAGTAGGGAAGAAATGACGTGATAAACACCGTGAAACAATCCCCTGAGATAGCCACAAGTCGCAACGGGGTTGCAAATTCTGCGGGCTATATCCCACGAACTGAGATGGGCGTATGGAGGACGCTTTGCAATGATGGAAAGCATCGCAGAACAGGCCTCTGGTCCTCGCGGCTTCGATCTTACTGGATAGTATGAATCCTGGGTCTCATAGCCTTCAGGTTATCGTGCTGGCCGAGTGACATGATATGGCCAATCCCCTGAACCCGAGCGGCCTAAACGTTAGGTGTTCTGGTTGCTCTAAGATTTAGCACTTTTGTATATGTGACAAAACAACAATCACGCAAGAAATAGTTCATACCATCATCCCTAAGTGTTCCGAAGTATGGTCGGGTTATTTTCCACTGCCGATCACGGTTGGACGCGGGTATGCACAGCAAAAAGTGCGCATATTTGTACTGGATCAGCGTCTTGATCGATGTAAATCTGTTGGTATCACAAGTAAACCTCTACAGACGAAAAGCAAAAAACATACAGGTGCAGGTATATTGCCACGATTGACCTTCTTCTTGTTGGGCAAACAAGGTTGAAGGGCGATGTGGAAGTGGGCGCTGAAGTTAACCTCAGCGCCGCCGACAGAGATCACATAAACTCCTTTACACCACACCACTCGCCACATCGGTATATTCCAGCAAAATCCCATTGCCACATTTCATACCGGTGGGAAAAGCCGCTGTATCAGGTGATAATGAGCAGCAACTTTTAAGCGTGCAAACTAGTAGTGTCAACTATGATTCCATTCACTTGTAAATCTACAAAGCCCAAGTCTCAACGTCGAGTATGACCATTACCATACGAATATAATTGCCTTATGTACTAAGTGGAACTCAAGTATTAATAACTAATCCAAAGGTGTGACAGTAGCCATAACCTGGTAGTCCATCCATAAATATGAGCTCTTCACGTCCCTATCCCAGGAGAAATTGGAATTGTTTGCATCCATCGCAAAACTCCAAACAAGCTTCGCCAAGATCAGTCTGATAGACTGCAATGCTACAGCTCTGCCGATGCATGTTCTAGGACCCATAAGGAATGGAGCAGATGAACCTCGTCTGTCATTCTCGAATTCTGTTCCTGGCCCGTTTTCGAACCACCTCTGTGGGCAGAAACATTCTGGTCTTGCCCAATATTCAGATGATCGCTGTATACTATACATATCTGCAGACACATTCACTCCCTGAGGGACAACAATCCCACACACTGTAGTGCCGGGACTAGTACGGTTAGTGCCTTTCCCGTTGGCCGGCGGGTAAAGACGAAGACTTTCATGGATGACGCCGTTGAGTAACGAAAGAGCCGCTAAAGACGAGGCTGACATGTCGGAAAGTGAGGTATAATTCTCGCGAAGCTCGTGATGTAAAGCAGCGAGCTCAAAGGGGTGAGTCAAGAGAAGATACAGTGCCGCCGAGACACTTGTCGCTGTCGTATCGTACCCGACCATGCTGCAGATACAGACTTAACTTGGTGTTCTTTGCGAAGCCAAAGCTCACTAGGGGATGCATCCTCACATGAACAACAAAGCATTACTTTCGATCTCAGCTTCTGCCATGCCGTCAATGCCTTCGTCGGCGCAACTAATTAAAGCATTGTAGAAGCCATCTTTAGAATTCAACTTTTTGTCTCTAACACTAGATGATCTTGATATCAGCATTCATACAAATAACGGAACTGTCTCTGGGGCTAGACTGACGCATCAAAATCTGCGACTTTGAGAGCATTCTTACTTAACCCAAAGATTCGAGACAAGAGGCAGATAATACGTTGAACGAGCGAACCAACGACAGGCAAACTAAGCGCCCATTGCAAAGTCTCAAGAAGGGGTGCCAGATTCACAAAGGTTCTTTTCATCTTTTCAAATCTCACTGTGCTCGCAAAGTCAGCAGTTATTTCAGAAAGTAGACATGTCCAACGTCTCAGCTTACCTAGATGCTCATGGCTAAGTGGCTTGCCAAACGAGAGGTCACCAATGATGTTCCAAACGGTGGTTGACATTTGTTCGGTAACATTCAATGGCTGGCCCATGGCGCAAGTCTTTTTCATTACGGCAATCATTCTGTCAGTGTGACGCTGTTGACTCTTTTCAATACTGTCGTGAGAAAAGGCTGGCTGTAACGCCGTCCGTAAATTCTTGTGTTCAATGGGGTCTGTTGTAGTAAGCAGGTTCTTCGCCGGCCATAGCATTTCTCCCATTAGTGATTCAAGTGTTTTAGCTTTAGAAAAGAGCTTATCCGACGAGCCAGCACACCGGTGAATTGTTTTTTGAGCCTCGACAGACGCAAAAGATACTTCATTTGGCGACAACAGAACAGCAGACCCGTATTTGTTATGAAGTTCTAGCACATCATAATTGAACCGTCTCATCCAAACAGCTTTAATCAACCAAAGCTGTCCATGTCACAGAATATTTAGCAAGCCGAACCTACTGTTTTAATTCGTCATGTCTGACTTACAGGTGATACACGAGCCAGGAGCGGGCCGGGTATATGTGCAGTCGGGCCAAATTGTGTGCAGTAAAGAACGTAGCCTATCAACAACGTGACCTGTAGTCGTGTCAGTATTTGTATTAATTGGTTGAATGAAATATTATGGAGCTTACATACCAAGGCCAAAGCAAATAAGGCTAACCAGGTGAAGCCACATACTGCAGCCATGTTGGACGGAAGGGTTTTGGCATTCATAGCTGACAACTTGGAAGATCATATGATGCGCAACCAAAATTTCATGGCCGAAGACACTTCTCATGGACAGAAGAGATGGTAGCTGTTGCTTTCCATAATATGTCAAGAGAGCTTCTGATAGACATTACTCGTTGCCGATACTGACTCAGGCTTGAAAGACACAGTGCGAGATTTGAAAGGAGACAATTCGGTGACAAGATATTCAATTGATGAGGTGTGCGCTGCACTTACTTGAGCATATATTATACATTCCGTTTCGGGCAGGTTTGAAGACCTCAAATGATAATTGTTCCTAACGTGATGCTCCACAGACCGGAAAGTTAGAGATGCCAGCCACCCCAATGATGCAGGGAGTGCCTGGAACTGCACGAACAAACATTCCAAAAACCTAACGTACCCTACCGTATAAGATTTACCTTATTTTGTCCTGCAACGGGAACTTAACAGTCACACCATGAGCCATTAAGTGGTTATGATTACATTCACATCCAGTTGGGGGAAACTTCACTCAGCCCAGATCATTTTTTCTGTGCATAAAAAGATCTCCATCGATTGACCCACGTTTGTGATCATTGGAATGCGAAGTTGAAACACTCCGCCTAAGAAACATTCAGCTGCTCACGGTATCTGACCCATTGAATCGGAATCTGACATCATGGCTGCACTGCACCCTTGTGCATGGAAAGATGTCGGTAATGGCGTTTATACGCGGCACTTGGACACTCGGGAACAGATGATTTTACGCCAGATCGAATCCACTCCTCAGCAAGGAGAGGGGGAATTTGCCATGGTCAACGAGTGTCTCGCATACGCAATCACTCTGTATTACACCCTGAGTGATCCAGAGAAGATCTTCCGCGAGGCATGGTTGTCGCTACATTATGATCACCCCTCCTTGGCGGCGGCTCACAAAGATGAGATAATGGTTTACGACCTAAGAGACAATCCAACAGCCACAGACTGGGCGACCAAGACATTCGTTGTTCACGACAACCCACATTCAACCGCCTTGGAATACTTGGAGCACATCCCAGGCACTCGCGCCATCATCCTCCACTTCTTTCCCAAAACAAAGGAAATTATGCTACAAGCGTCTCACGAGCACATCGATGGCATTGGCATTCTGGCAACGCTCAGAAACCTATTGGGTTACGCATCACGCCCTTCGAACCTTGGCCGAGCTCAGCGAACTGAGGACTGGGTGCTCCAAAACCTTGATCCCCCGCTTGACATCGCTGCCCATTCCTTCATCCCCGAGCGAATCACGGCTGACGTCTGGCATTCCACAAAATCAATGCTCGAGACTTTTTGGGAGATGAGCAGTGATCCTCTGCTACTTCTTTCGGAACCTGCCGGAGCTGCCAGTCCCGATCCGGGTAACTCTGATCAGAGACCAGCCGCAGGCACAGGACGGCCCCGACTGTGCAGGATAAGCTTCTCCGCCGACGTGACATCGAGGTTGATCACGGCGGCAAAATCACACGGCGTCACGATCCGAGATTTGACTCATTCCGCTACTATTGTCGCACTGCGAGCTCATGCAGATAAGAGGGGATGTGGTAACGGCAAAAACTGGACAGGGGGCATTGCGAGGTGTGTCCGCGAGCTTTGCCAGCCGCCTTTTGACAATGCCGCTCTGCATCCAGTTTTCAATTCGTTTGTGGGAGGCCTGGTCTGGGTTCACAGCACCCACGATATATGGGAAGCATCTCGTCAGCTCCGAGATCATAGAGAAGCTTTGGCGGCAGACAAGCATGTACTTGCACGCATGAAATCCATTCAAACTCTCATGACCGGCAGTGAGGGCAAAGCAAAGCAACAGCGAACCGGCCACACTCGGAATCAATCAGCTATACTCGGCCCTGTGCAGTATGCGGGGATGGGTCCGATGGATAGGCATTTCCCAGGGCACATCGAGGAAGGCAGCATCCAAGTTTTGGATCTCTGGTACGCTAGTCAAAAGTGCTCTGCGCAGGTCATGGCGGGTTGCTATAGTTTGAGAGGAAAACTATGGTTCGGACTGTCATACAACGCGAAATATTACGCGGAGGAGGTGATGGCCGAATACGCGAATCAAATTAGAAGCATATTGTGCAAGGTTGCTGCTGGTGAATTGTAAAAGTAGAAATGTTCTCCGCGTAGGAACCGCATCTTAAATCGGCAAAAACTTACGCGGCAATTTTCAAACCGCAAATTACATGATGAGGAAGCTTACTACCAAAATCCCCTCCATTCCATTATAGCTTGGCATTGGCATGCTCATCGCAACAGGCTTCTTCGGCTCCAACTTTTTAACTTTTTAACTTCTTGAAGTTGGCTGAACATGATTCACAAACCCATTTTTCTATCTTCGCCGGATGAGCTGCCCACCTGAGTCTTGCTCACACGTGCTGTGGGCAGCTGAAGTTCGAAACTTTTTGCGACTGCAAGATTTGACAATCTTCTATGCGCGAGACAAATGTTTTCCAGACTATAAGCTGCATGATAGAGAAACTAAGCTATTCAGGCTTGATTGACCTGTAACATGTCATCTCCCATCAAGGGTTTCCCGGAAGACGTAAACAACCCAGCCGCAAATGAAAAATCTCAGCCTTGCATTTATTCAATTTGAGTCCTAGGTCAATATCCCAATATCGGCCTACAACGTAGCTTTAGTTCCAGAGTTTGTTGGTGGTAGCCACGAACAATTTCTTCTACAATTTAGCTGCTCAAGCCTGCTGCAATACTTAGACATGACCAAAGATTGCCCGCGGCTGATATAGCTCTTCTAGGTACCTAATTTCCTCTTCAGTCAAAGTCATCGCACAACCTTTTATGCCCTCTTCCATCTGATCTATGGAGCGAAACCCAACAACAGGGCTTGCGACCTTCTGCACCAGCCAAGCAAGTGCAATATGCACCATAGGCACACTGTTTCTCTCAGCTAGTTCCTCAACTCTTTTAACGATCTCCGCGTCCACGTCCGACCTCCCGGGCCGGTTTGGCATCAGTTTCTGCTCATATTCACGCCTCATTGTCTGTACCATTGCTGGCTTCGCTAAATCTCCGTTGCACAATGGCGACCATGGGATCAATCCTACCCCAGTCTCGTCGCAAAAGCGGTTCATCTCCCTCTCTTCTTCTCTGTACAGGAGGTTGTAGCAGTTCTGCATACTCACAAAGCTTGTCCATCCGTGTTGGGCGGCGACAAATTGCATTCGAGCAAACTGCGTAGCCCACATGCTGCTAGCACCAATGTAACGGACCTTACCAGCCTGGACCAAATCATGAAGGGCTTTCATGGTTTCTTTGACAGGGGTTCGCTTATCATAACGGTGAATCTGAAGAAGATCTATATACGTTGTATCGAGGCGCGTAAGTGATGCTTCGACTTGGTTGAAGATGGCGGCCCGGGAGAGGCCAAACTGGTTCTGATAGTCTTTGGACAACTCCATGCTGTGCTGAGCTAGCAGGTAATTTGGATCATCATCCTCGGGCACCGGAAGAGCACATTTGGTCAACAGAACCACTTTGTGTCTGGGGATGGAGTAATGCTTCAATGCCTTTCCGATGATGATCTCGGACTTGGCACAAGAATAGACATTGGCCGTATCCCACGTATTCAGGCCTTTGTCGTACGCTGACTTCAACAAGGGGAGCGCCTGTATTCTTGTCAGTCATTTGAAGCCTTGTTGCCAGGAATATTTCCATTTCACCTCCTTAGCTGATATGACCCATGGCTGATAGTTCGGGTCGCCAAAACTGAGACAGCCCAGAATCGGCACAGAAACCCGCAGTCCCGATTCCCCCAGCTGCCTGTACTGGCATTCGGTTTTCTCAAGCGAAGTAGATAACTGAAGAGGGAGGTCCATTTTTCATCTGTCAGAGGAAGTCACCGAGACACTTCAGGCTTCCGTCTTCTTTCTTATCACATCGCACTGCCAGCTAACGTGCCTTGTCCGGGCGATTAGCACATCAGGGTGAGATTTTTAGGTTTATTACTTATTTCAACAGCAAATGGCTGGGTTTAAGAATAAGAAAGCTCATCAAAAAGTGTTTTGGGGAAACGTTGCACGCTCTTCTGGCCACAAACTCTTCAAGGATGGGCCTTGGCATGGGATGCCTGCGAACAACATATACTAAAGAGAATCAAGGTTCGTGCCACGGGCCTTCACCCTGATGGTTATCGGAGCGATGGGAAAAACGCATTCTTCCAGGTGTAGTCTCGATAACGAAACCTAAATCGAAGACTATGGGGAGAAAGCGGCTCCCCAATTTACACGAGATTTCCAGGTAAACCTGAACGACTCCTCCCCCAAAGGTGACTTGCGCGTGACGGATTTCATACACAGCTCCAAAATGGCCTTTCTTATCACAACTGTTCCTGCATTTTTCATTGGTGCCCGCGTAATTGTCCTTTGTTTTTTATTTACAGGTACAATTATCGGAACAATTGCTAGATTACGGTCAACAAAGAAACCTTCATCTATTCCTGTTGTCGGTAATGAAAACAATGTTGACTTCAGAGCCGCCTTGATAGAAGGACAACGACTGGTTAGTTGATGCGGGAAAGACTCATCCGTCAATTTCTCCTATAACACGGTCGGCCTGCGTACGCTACTCATGCTGATTGACCTGGGTGAAGTACCCCGATAGACCATTCGCCATCCCTACGACGCCGTTCACAGTCGTTTTGCCTCTGCCGTGGATTCAAACTCTCAAGTCGGCTCCCGAATCTCAGCTTTCGGCCTCCAAAGAGGTCCACCGTCGCGCCCTGGGTCAATACACGGATCTAGGCAAGCCCATGCCGGAGCTCTTCACAGCTATCAAAGTTGACATGACACGAAATGTGAGAAATTTGATTCCGAAGCTTGAAGAGCAGGCTGTGTATGCATTTGATCACTGTCTTCCTTCAAAATCTGAAAAAGACTGGGTACCAGTGACAGGTTACGTTTTCGTGAAGGAAGTCGTCACAATTCTCAACGCACTCGCTTTTGTCGGCCCAGATTTATCGAGAGACAGTTGCTGGCAGGATATAGCATGTCATTATGTGGACGAGGTAACTACAGCCATTGGAGTCATCAAAAGATGGCCTGCCTGGCTGAGGCCTCTCGTAGCACATTTCGAAATGCAGAAACTCGGTGTGGGAGACCGCCGGCGAAGGGTGAGGGAGATTCTATTACCACACATGATGACAGCGGACAGTAAGGTCTCGGACCAGCCTACGCTAATGAACTTCATAAGAGGTCGCCTTGGCTATGGGCGTGGGGATGATGTGGAACTACTGGCAAGAATGCAATTACGTGCAGCGCTGGCCAGTAGCAATACGGTCTCACAGGTTGTCACCAATATTTTGTTTGACCTTGCCTCAATGCCTGATTATATTGCGCCACTACGCGATGAAATCATGCAGTGTAGGCTCGCATCTGGTAATGAGGTCTCGAAAACGCTGAGAGGCTTATCCAAAATGGATAGTTTCATCAAGGAGTCGATACGGGTTTCACCGGGTTACCAAGGTAAGTCTTGAGGTGATATACAATTACCGGCCGTGCCAAGATGTCTTGAACACTTCGCTAAGATGTGAAAATTAGTCGCGATGGGCCGCATAACTACCTCGCCGCTTCAGCTGGATGGTTTCGCAGTCCCCAAACACACGACAGTTTACTTCAACATGCTGCACAGCTATAACTCTCCAGATTATCAGCACGGCACTGATACTTCCATATTTGACGGGTTCCGTTACGACAAACTTCGGCGGCAAAAAGGCCTCATGAATTTCTCGCTCGCCACAACGACTGGAGTGGATCATTTGGCGTTTGGCCACGGAACCGAGGCCTGTCCCGGCCGCTTTGTCGCCGTAGCAATAATCAAGATTTTCCTGAGCCACTTACTTTTGAACTACGACATAAGTCTCCCTCAGGGGAAGAGGCCGCAACAGCGGTGGGCGGGACTGGCTGGTCTTCTGGACACAAAAGCCGAGTTACTTTTCAAAAGAAGATATATTGTATGAGGTCTTCAACATAGCTTGCTTCGTGCGTGCCATGTATGCCGTACGGCTTATGAACGTAAAACATTATTGCAAAGAAAATCATCACTCGCGGCTCATGTTGTAATCAGTATAGAAATATGCCTTTTCTAGTATTGAAAATGACGAATTCATATAAGACCCATCCCTCCTTTTACTGCTTTCATGCATAGAACGTGCCAACTTCATCGAGATGATAAGTTACAACTAAACCATCAGACACGGCATGCTGATATACAAGTTATGTGCCTGCATAAACATTCTTCTTCAGTTTGATGACCTTGATACAAAACTCATATCGAATTACTAACTGTCGCAGTATATATACATCCCACTCCCGAAGTACAAGTATGATTTCTTGTTATAGAAATTTGCCATCGCTTAGGGATTCCTTCATCCCATCAACGCTTAAGGTCTTCAGAAGCAGCCTCAGCATTGTATTTTCGCATTCAAACTGCTGCTCCAGTACCCCAAAGATCTCATAGATTTCCCTTTCAAGATCCATCAACCGCATCAGGGTGCTCTGCAGGGCACATGATGTCTTCATGAGTTTGAGCATGTAGTGTTTAAGTTCCGTTGGCATTTTAGAATCAGCCGTGCTCTGCCGACGAAAGAGGTGATGTCGCAATACGCCAACAATCTGATCTCGCTGCAAGGGAGACTTCAAAAGAAGCTGTAACAGTGGGTAAGACAGCTTTCCCTCGTCAAGGTCTTCACAGAAGCCTTTCTGCTCGCTTTGTTCCGCGGAACAAAGGTTCATATAGTCGTCACGGATTTGAAAGTAGTGACCGAAGACACGTGCTAGCTTGTCAAGATGTGTCGAGTGACCTGTGCTTATTTCTGGCACGCGACTCTCAAGGGACATTAGACGAATAATCATTTTGAACAACCCACCCGTTTTTAGTCCTACCATTTCAAGGTATTCTTGCTCACTGGGAATATGCAGGTCATGTTTCCACTTCAAGTCCCAGCTTTGGCCAATTAGCATGCCATCCAAGCCGTCCAACAAGGCTTGCAGACAAGAAGGGTTTTGCAGCTTCGTGGCCAGCCTGACCGCCTGTACCCACATAAAGTTGGAGGTATTGACGGACTGGCTGACTCCAAATATAGTATGGACCGCTGGCATTCCGCGGCGCAGCTGGGAGCCATCTTCAATGTCATCCATGATTAACGAAGCCTGGTGGATCGCGTTAACGATGTCCGTGATATGACTCAGTGACGCAGCTTTGACATTGAGCCAGGTGTCGAGTGAGTGAATCATCATCGTGCGGACGCTTTTGGACGGCATGGAAGAAACGTAGTTGGAAGGTGCTTCCAGGGCGGTGTGGTCGAGCAAGTCTGTCGACTCGATGCTGGTTGTGGCTGGGCCTGTCCAAAGGTATGTGGATTCTCCGATCGAAGCGGATTCTTGGTCGCGCATGGGTGATGCACTGGTAGTGATGTCGTCCGGAATAAGAGCAAATGATGACTCTGGTAGGGCGTGCTCGTCGTTTCGCCACTTGTTGTGACGCGGACAATTGACGCACCAGAAGTGGTTTCCAGCAATAACACTTCCACACACCTCAATGTAATGCTGCAGATGAGGAGGAATCTCAGGATTCTCGCGATAGAAGCTCTCTTTTCTAGCTGTGTAGACAGCCTCATAATCCAAAATGAGGTCGTATACACGGCTACGAGCCTCATCCATGGTCATATCGGCTGTTCTCATCAACAACTCAATGGCGTTGACAATCCTGGGGGTTTGACTTTTCATTGCAGCTCGCCACTCGCGGTCCCAACTCCAGTAGTCGTTGGTGAGCACAAGTGCTGACTCTGCAGCTTGAAATATGTGTTTGATGCGATTTTCTTCCTCTTTCGAAATGTCGATTGCCATACTGTACTGGACCAAAAGCCAGTAAGGTTTCATTCCACCGTTGAGATTTCGGAAGGCCAGATAGTCGTCCATATTGTTGATAAATCTTGGATTCCCCGATTCCATGACGTCCAGCCACTTCTTGCGGTATGAATCGATCATCCGCATCCCCCGTGGCCGATCAATCTCAATGGCTTGAATCAATGCTTTGCCGATGCACTGCTTTAACTTGGGAATTCGTCCATCAGTTATGCATCTCATTGCGTCGTCCACACCTGCAGATAAATCCATTGCTTTGCTCAAACTGGCATGTTCAGCCAAGGCTTCATCGTAGTCCAGGTCTTCGCACAAATCTACAACATAATTAGCTTGCTGGCTTGTTGTTTCATATTTCTTTTTCCGTTTCCCAAAGAAGACAAAGAATAGATGGTACCAAGTATCAGGGATCAAATTACCATCATGAATGTTCCCGATGTTGGCAAGATAGGTGACAATGGGTAGTCTCTCAGGAAAAGATTCCGGGAAAATGAATGAAGCCCAATTTCCGACAGGGCTCCAGCATGAGCCGGATTTGCGCTCCCATCCATCGCCCACTGACGCACCCCAATCCTCGAGGGATTGCCTCGTGGATTCATCCGCAAGATCATTGCATTTGTGAATCCGAACAGGTAGGGAGGTAAAGCATCCCGTACTGATGATCTGATCAGCGTCCACAGGGATTGAATATCGCCACATTTCAGCCACGATCTTCGATGAAAACCAACGCAAGGCGTATAAACATCAGGAATAGAAATCTCTTGGGAATTTCAGCCAACCCCTTAGCCTTTACTAGCTGCCGGCTTCCTTTTGATTTAGAAGGAATGCTTCCGGTGTTACATTCAGCTCCATCTGCCCCAAATAGACTTCTAAAGCTTGTTTCTTTCCAAAGTTACTGTGCTGATCCTCGTTACCGGAGACGCTCAACAAGGCGAGTCGCAGTAGCTTGTGCGTTTGCAAGCTCATCAGAGCCACCGCAGCAAGGCCTAAAGGTGGTCGCTTCGACGACCTGTTCTGCCGAATTTGTGTCTGGGCAGGAAGTTTCTGGCTCGGCGGGCTTGCCGTGGACATTGGTACTAGTGCGCGAGGGGCGAGCCAGTCATGGACTGTTCGCTTCTTTTTCCTGTTCTACTATGGTTGCCAGCAAAAGATTTACCTCCTAGTCAGGCATCTGAGGAGATGCAGCCACACTTAGCCAGACATTAGTACTTCTGATCAGCTGGTGCCCTTACATGGGATCCTAGCCAGTCAAAGTCATTATTCGCATGGCTGGGCGGGCCTGACTTTCTCAAAATCCAGCATAGGACAAAAGCTTGCCCCTGAGGCCATAGTACAAGTCTACTGTACCGGATTAACCCTGGCTCTGACTTTCCCTGAAAAGTCTTGACTCAGGGCTTGCTTTTCGGAGCTTTCTAAATGTTTTGCACACAGGGTGAGTTCCTGGGTTCCACATCTTGGCTGTTTAGGAAGCTTTCTGTAAGCTTTTGTAAGGTTAGAGGCTACTGCAAAGTTTAGAAAAGACAAATTACTCTCATTGATAGTGCCACGAGGCAAAGCTTCTTACGAGGTGCAATCGCAAAAATGCAAGTGTGGTTCCACTTTTGCATTGTATCTATGAACCCAGCTTATGTTTAACCTCTATGTGCCCTAATAACGTTGCTCGTAAGATGCCCTTGGGGTCAACACGAGTCAGTGCCACTTAGTGTCCAGGCTCGATTCCAGGCTGGCATCACATAGAGTTCCGCCGAATGGGCGTATTCGTTCAGAAGGTTTAATTTCAAGAGTGCCAGATGAACAAGATTACGAGAATCCGAGGGATGCGTTACAAGGCAAAGGCTCTTATACATGCATAAATTTGTGATCTGGTATGAGGCCCTCACTCCCGTCGGCCCCTTGTTTATCGTAGTTGTGATATGAGGGGAAGGTGAGTATGTTTTGAACATTCCTGAATGCTTGAATGTGCTTGCTGACTCGCACCCGTAGGTTTTCCCCGCAATTATTAGAACATTCATGCATTAAACAAGCTCGCAACTTTTCTCAAAAATATTGTTCTAGGGCATGTAGGAATGTCCATCATCATGTGCGACCAAGGCCAGTTAGTCCAGCATATGAATCCCGAATTAACATAGTCAACGAGAACAACATTCATGTTATCCCAATACCAGCTTTCCTGACAAAACAATTCGACTAACTCACCAAGACGATGAATTTCTTGACAGGAGCAGATGAAGTTACAAGGAATCGGGCACCACTGCCTCGGATCGAGACAGATGAGGTGATACCAATGTTTCCCTTTGACCAGTATTTCTCATTTTTTATCCTCAGTAAAGCATTGTATTTTGACGACGTACTCGATGTTGATAAATTACACGACGCCATGACACGTCTACTCCAAATTGGTGCGTGGAAGAAGCTGGGCGGCCGAGTCCGAAGAAGCGTAAGCATGCTGCTACCCTCTGCCATTTGACGGAAAGGCACTGAAGTAAAAGCCATTGAAGCCTACCGGGAGGCTTGAAATTCACATTCCGTGTGAGTTCACGTCACAGCGTCCTGCTGTAGGATTCTCGAAGGAGTATTTCAACGTTTCGATACGAGACCATCCAGTCGGGTCGAAAATCCCGAGGGTACCAAAGGATCTGTCCCGTCCGTCAATACAACATTCGCCGTACAGTCTCAACGGTTTTGGGCGGCCAAAGAACGCCCCAACATGTCTTGAGGACTACATCTGCTCAGATCGACCCCAACTGCATCTTCATGCCATTTCATTCACAGACAGCACTCTGGTTGCGTACTCATTGCCCCACTCTGTGATGGACGCACTGGGCATGAGTGCTTTTTATGAAGCATGGTCGCTCGTCCTAGCTGGGAGGGAAGTAGAGGTTCTTCCGAATCTCAGCTATGACAACGATCCTTTGGCATACATGATTTCGAACAAGCCATCAGAACCCTGGAAGCGAGAACCATTACTTATGGATCATTCAACGAAGGAAAGCTTCAGCAGGAAGCTTGACTTCTTGCCTGCGACGAGACCGATGCGAGATACCAAAGCGATGTTCCTCCCCAGTAGTTTGGTTAACGATCTGCTTAAAGAAGCCACTGAGGATAGCAAAGCAAGCGCCGACTACGTCACCCAAGGTGATGTACTTCTCGCTTGGTTGGCACGCACGGTATGCAAGAGTCTACCAAGTGACAGCAACCGAGATGTCATCATATCCAGTCGAGTTGACCTGCGCAGACGTTTGCCACATATATTCCATAGGAATGGAATTTACATTCAGAATGCAGTGTTCAACATCTTCACTCACTTCAAGCACGGAGACATCATTTCCAGCTCTTTGGGGTCTGTTGCACGAC
Source organism: Colletotrichum coccodes (assembly GCA_020466075.1). Classification (NCBI taxonomy): domain Eukaryota; kingdom Fungi; phylum Ascomycota; class Sordariomycetes; order Glomerellales; family Glomerellaceae; genus Colletotrichum; species Colletotrichum coccodes. Next base: position 18,408 of record JAIMZG010001710.1, read on the forward strand.
GTTTAAGGCAGGCACTTCGTCAGGAGGTCAATAATGATCAGCTAGAGGCCCAGGCATACCACATATGGGAAAAGCAAAGAAAGCACAAGGAACCCTTACTTCTTGGATCATCAGATGCCATCATGATCATGTCCTCGAATTGGCAAAAGCCGGATTTTTGATGTGATTGACTTCAGCCCGGCGGTTTTGAAAGCAGCTGAGATGAGTAACGAGGGGACGAATGATACTGGCAAACCAGCTTATGTTTATGCGGATATGCATGTCAACACTTCTAGATCAAGGGCTTTTGGCTTCAGCGTTGTGGGAAAAGACAAACTAGGCAACTACTGGGTGATGGGGCTTGTTAGACAAGCCACATGGGCATTGTTTGAGCGCGATATGAACTTTAGACTGCGGGACAAGCGCGAATCGATGTTATAGAAACAAGAAAGAGTAGTTTAGTGTCAGTTGCTACCTATGTTCTCAACGGCGGAAACGGATGGGTAGCTTCCGCCATACCTCTACGCAGTTTCCCCCTCCTTTGCACGGACAGAAGGCATGGCTGTAGGATGTACTCCGCTAAAAGATGAGTTTGGTATGCACGTGCTATTTGTGGTTTAATATTAAACCAGCATTACCTTAGAGTTCAATATTAAGATAATAGCAGTATGCTCCTAAACACCATAATCAATTAAGTGACTTGCCCTCCCCTGTCGCTCTGAAAGCCTGTATAGAATACCTACCGTAGGCACTCAGTGAATCGGATAACTTCGCATTCTAATGTGGAATCAAGGAGTGGAGACCGCCAAGTTTTCCGACTCATTGAGTGCCTACAATATCCCGAAACAGCTCTAGCACTTATGTCAGTCGGCGTGAGCTGACTTTAGCTGCTAAGCTTTATAAGATTATTAATCGTCAATTCAAACGTTGTGTAAAACCTAAAGTCGTTAGCTCTGGCGGAGTAGTCCGGGGAGACGCGTGTGCGGTACGTTTAAATTAGCTACATAAATTGGCTGGACAAGGATGACATCATTGATAGATCATCAAGTTCAATTAGCGCTGTTTCAGAATCATGCTCATCGGCTCTGACAGAAATTGTTGTATTAAATAAACATCTTTCCTAGTTGAGTAGTTTCAAAGATCTATGTGTTGTTATGTCAATGCCGGAGGGTGAAAGCTTTAGCAAATGGATATTCCTAGCATGTCAGTGTAGTGCTCCATATCGTGCATCGCGCAGCTTAACATCATGTAACCTCTCATTCCGAATTATGCCTCGTAACTTTGCGGAAGATAAGATGTCTACCACCCGGGTAACCTTTGTGCCGCGTTTTCGCTTCGTTTTCCACTCGCAAGGTTCATACTATCGTCAGCGCAGGACTCGCCGAGCACGACGTTGTCATCTCGTGCCTCCCGTGCAGTATTACGCAAGGCCAATTCGGCTAGGTACAATGGATACGATGTAGCAGTCATGTAACCAGATGAATCTTGATGAGCTCCTGCACTGTGATGCGAGTTAGGTTCAAATGATGCTAACGTGTCCACTATGACCACCGCATCTCGCGAAATGCAACCAAAAATAACCATCCGCACATACGGTAATGTTGGCATTGATCTGTATTGACACCATTTATCTCATCCTGAGTACAGCAAGAATACTAACGGCATTTGGGCTGCGCGGTCTGCCAAATGAGACATTTACACAATCCAGTCCCGCCGACAGGATTCAGCAGATGAAATAAACAGCTGGGTCACAAGACAGAGAAACCCTAAACACTAGGGAAGCTTAATACTTAGAATAAGGAGCGTTGTAGTTTAGATCTAAACTATGAACTGTTTCCTTAATCTGGGCCGAGGGTGGCATCCTTGTAGGTCCCTAGACACTTACACGTGTGCCGCCGAGGAAAAAGTCTAAGCAAATACTAGGTTTTATATGCGATCAAGCTCGATAAGGAGAGTTCACATAAGCTTTTAACGGTGTAAAAGTCTAAGTATATCGGAGCAGGAGTCCACGGAGATCACCTAACAGATGCATAATTGTAGTAAGAAATCTATCTATCCTATGGATATTGGCTGCGCTTTCCCGTTTTCAATCCAAGCCATTCTAATCTTTACCTGACCTGAAGGACGATTTTAATAGATTGTCAGATATCCTGCACAGTCGGTTTATGGAGCTGCCACTAAACATCAGAAAATAACCCATGACTTTTCGCAATACATGCTAAAGCTTTTTCGAGGCTCAGCGGGGGATCGATAACAACTTCAACTCTAACCTATCCCAGAAGATCGACTCCTTAACAGCGTACAAATAACCGTTTCAAAGCTTTTAGCGGCCACGTCGGACGCATTATTCTCAATACGTCGTAGTCTCTACAAGCTAGCTCATAAACTCTCTTCTCTGTTTTCATCCACTTCAAATCATTTCAAGAGTTGAAGAGAAAGAAAAGAATGGACATATCGGTATTCTATTCCCATGGACCAATGATTTCAATCATTCTATTGGCTCCCATGGTACGTGCTACATATATTCTTCTAAAGGCAGTCGTGTGTGTTTATGGCCTCTAATTTCCTTCATGACAGGGACTAGCGTATGTTGCCATTTACTCAATTTATAACCTCTACTTCCACCCGCTTTCTAAGATCCCAGGTATGTCAAGCCTTTGAGGTGACCTTTAGTGTTCTTTGCTCCTAAGAAGGGGTTTTGACTTGGCTTTTACCTGGACAGGCCCGTTAACAGGTAGGGCACAGGATTTCTGGGTCTCGTATCACTGGTGAGCACGCGAATTCTATGCCATGGATGTACTGTATCTCACATTTAATTGCAGGATCTTCGGGCGATGGCCATGGAAGGTTGAGGAACTGCATGCGGAATACGGTGAGTTTGGTGTACTCTCCAGTCGTTACCTTCACTAGAGCTTCTTGAGAATGTAATCTAACGAAGCCTACAAACAGGTGAAGTTGTTAGAATAGCGCCTAATGAGGTGTCTTTCTCTTCTCTCCAGTCTCTCAAGACCATCTATGGACAGACAGACATTAGAGGCTCTCAGTTCTTTCGAAAATGGCCGACATTCTACGTTCAGCCTGATGCGAAAGTTGTTCCTATCGGTATGGAACCTGATCCAGTCAAACATCTGCATATACGTAAGGCACTCGCGCCAGCATTCAGCGTCACAAGTTTGACAAGGCAGGAGGAAATCGTAAGTTACTACATTGACTTACTCATGCGCCAGCTCGAGTGTTACGGAAGTACGCTTGAGGGTGCAAACGTGACCAATTGGTATTTATGGCTTGCCTTTGACATCATCAACCACCTCTCATTCGGAGAATCGCCGCGGTGTGTTGAACTGGGAAAGTCCAATTACTGGATAGAAACAATGGTCAACTCTGGATTCCACGTCTGCGTGGCTTTGTGGTCCGCCGCCGCTCTAAACTTCTGCAAAACCTCGTCAAGTTCTTTCTCAACAACCAAAAGTCCAAAGAGATGCGAGCCAAATACGTGCAGCAAGCCCGCTCTATGGCGGCACGGCGACTCGCCAAGGGAAGCGACGTTCAGCAATTCGACTTTTTCTCCCACCTCATCAACGAGAAGTCTCCTGACGCCAGTATCGACTTCCTTTCTGCTCAGGCTGGAACCTTGGCTGCTTCTGGTTCAGAGACCACAGCGACGTGGATGTGCGTCTTAACGTCCCATCTGTTGAAGAATCCTCAAACGATGCAGAGGCTGCAGGAAGAGATGCGCGCTGAGTTCGCGGACTTGGGCGAAATCGTGAACCAGAGAACCAGAAATTGCAAGTATCTATGCGCGGTGATTGAGGAAGGTCTACGTATTTTCGCACCCGTGCCGTTCGGACTGCCAAGGATTTGCCCCGGGGCTTTCATTGATGGGTATTGGATACCCGAAGGGTGAGTACCCAGTTATAGATCGAATGTACTTCATAACTGGAAGGTTTGCGCTAATGGGTATCGACAGACCATCGTCTCCAATGCTTCTCATGTCCTGCAGCGCGATGAAAGATACTTCCACAAAGCGAAAGAATTCCACCCCGAGAGGTGGCTACCTTCTGAGCACCCATTTTACGATAAGGTATTTGCGGGCGATATCAGAAAGGCTTCCAAGCCCTTCGGTATTGGTGCCAGATCTTGTATCGGAATTAACCTCTCGTACATGGAGACTCGACTGTTAGTTGCCAAGTTGGCCTGGCGATTCAACATGGAGAAGGTCGATGTAAAGGAGGATTTCGAGCGCGATGCTCGGCTGAGGGGTTTGTGGAAAGCAGAACCTTTCCATGTGCGTTTTATGGTGGCAGGTTAAAGTATTTCCTCGCAAATTATGATTTAAGGTAGTTAGCCTTTCTTTGGTATTTATCCTCGTCGATTTAAAATGCTCCGATGCTCTAAATACACTGAATATTGCTGTTTTATTTGATGCACACCAAGGGAAGAGTGATGTACAGAATGAAATATAGTAATAATAATATCGATCCAGTTTTCATGCACCAGCTTGTGCTGTCCGAGATACCACCACGTTCAAAGACTTTGTAGGGTCTTGCTGGGCGGGGACTGAGCCGTTCGTTGCAGTCGATAAATTTGGCAGTTCGATAAGGCGGGTGAGATTCTCGAATTCTAAGAATATCCTCGCTAGAGAAATATATAGTTGAGACATGGCAAATGTTTTGCCAATGCACTGATATTGCCCGCTCGAGAAAGGAGTGAGCAGCCTGTTCCGGGATTTTGAAAGTGTTGGATCCAACCACCTCTCAGGGTCGAATTTGTCCGGATCTGGGAAATAGGCGGGATTTCGGTGCGAAAGCCAGTTGCTCATACCGACGACTGTCTGCAGGTCCAAGAAAACATGTGTCAGAAACTATACCAATCACAAGACAATGCCCCCTGGGGTAGGATCACGTGTTGCTAATATCGCTTGCACTTACACCTTCGGGAAGGTATACATCGCCGAACCAATCACCCCCCTGAGGGACCACTCGCAGCAGTGACGCGACCGAGCCGTAAGTCAGTCTGCGTAGTTTTCATCAGCATAAAGTTGATTTGTAGATGGAAGTCATGCAGCACATTGAGCAAGTGGAGAGTGCTGCTTACCTGAGACTCTCCTTTACCACAGCAGCCAAGTAGGGGAGATTTTCAAGATCAGCCAGGCTCATTGTCAACGACGATGTCGAGAAAGCCACCCTTAATTCCTTATGTAGTCGAGCATAGACGACCTGATCGGTGATCACATGGAAAGCTGCAATGGTTAAGGCTTTTCCTGAATTGTCAGAAGCATTCACCATGTCGCTTGCTTCCCGCGTCAAATATTCCAGCGAAGGTACACCATGGGACGTAGCATATTCCGAGCTGAGGAGAACATGATAAATCGAAGGTCGTGTCGGCTTTGGGCCGGTCTTTATCTTATCAATGACGCGAGCCACTCGCGCTCCCGCTTGCTGTCATCGGGCGTCAGCTCTTCTAATAGTGGCGGGTAAAGCAAAGGCAGCGCCTTACCTTCTGATCCTCCCTGAATGCCGCAGTTACAGGGCTCACCAGCTTAGTGATGTGGAGAGGAATGGCCATGAGAGGTTTCTCTAACCAAGGTACGATCTTGAATAAGTAGAATAACTCGCCCAGGGTTCGTAACCTGTTCTCGAAGTGTTTGGCCACCTCATCGTCCTCCAGCATGTTCAGGCAGCCTTCCTCGCCAAACGAGTATGAACTGAATGAGTCAAAAGCCACAGCGCGTAGGCCGGTCGCTAAATCTGTCGCCTTACCAGAGGCGGAGCTATCGTGGATCTTTTGGACGAGTTTGTCAATCTTGCTGTGAATTATACTTTCGTTCTGTAGTACTTGACGCAACGAGAAAAACGGATTAAGCACCGCCCGGCGGCGGCGATGCTCGTCAATGTCACACAAGAGAAACACCGGACGAATGTCACTTCCCATAGGCCGATAAAAGTTAGGGTCTTTGGAGTATTTCGAGCTCATGGAGTAAATCTTCTTTCGGTACAGGGGATCAGTTATGAGAACCTCATTTGGGCCGGTCCTAATGATTGGGCCTGTGATAAAAGCTCTTTAGCAACATGTAGCCAGCGTGTGTGAGTTGATCGAGTCACCATATCGTCGAGTCAATTGCTCGAATTGAAGGTGGATGGTTCCTTTACGAATGACCTGTTCGTAAAAAAACCAAAACGAGGAGATTCCCGCAAGCCAGGGGCCGGGAATGTGCGCGATCGGGTGAAAATATCGCCGGTATGTAAAGGTCCATATCATATATAGGAAGCAGCCGATGGTTGCTGCTCCTATGTTGGATGCTATGGTCCACCTTTCCAGTAGTAGGAGAGACATCGTGATCTGTTAACTTGGGCAAGGTGTCTTCAGGAGTGTTGTGTTGCCCCATGGGAGCGTATCTGCTGAGGATAGGAGAGAGGGGCGGAGAGAGTGAGGGTTTGACAGTTTTAGGAAGTGGCGCATGGCGACTTTATGCTTTTTCCTGCCATGATGTACGTACTTCGATTGACATAGCTTAATTACTCCCCTATCGAGCATTGGTCATTTGATGGCTTTGAACTGTAAACGAAAAGATATCCGCAACATGGAGCGTTAAGTATAACATCAGGCATTCCTCAAACCGTAGAGACATAACCACATGCAACTTAAATATTGAGTCTTTGCGTGGCAGTTTCTCTAAACAGACTCAGTGGCCAGTCCAGGCCAATTGCAATATAAGGTAAAAGTTGATATTGTCTCCTCTAGAAATGTAGATGCAACATGACTGGGCCAACATTCTGCCCCATCACCCTAGAGTCTCACTTGATCGACTTGAAATCTGGCTTCCGCCAATTCGTGACTCAGATATCATGAGACTTTTTCCCAAGTTTCTGTGCGAACTTTCTGTCAGCGTACGCTCATCAGCGGCACAGACGGCTCGTCGTCACTGACATAGTTTTCCTCCCTCTCCTCCATATTTTGCTTATCAAGTCTCAACACCGATGACCCGGTCGACCCGGTCGATCCTTTGTCAATATTTTCTCCCGCCCTCTTTTCATTCTCAAGTGGTACCGCCTCGACATCATCCGTAGTCTGTTTTGCCTTAAATTGAGGACGTGCCTTCTCGGCGTCTTCTTCCTCCTGTAATCTCTTCTTCAAATCTATCCACTCCATCCCCAGCGGTCCAATCAGAACAAGTAAGGAGGCAGCAAGTCCCAGGAAAAATGCATCTCGTAGACTTTCAGTGTAGGCGTCGATTGCAATAGGCTTCTGCTCAGGTGACAAATGTGCCATGATGTTGGTTATTCCAGCAGAGTCTAAAAGAGCCGAAGTAGAGTTGGGTATCAAGGTGCCAATTCTCGCAAGTAGTCGATCAGTGAGAATCGCTGCTGCCGGTGGCAGCAATGCCAGACCACCTAAATTAGATGCAAACCGCATGAGTCCTAAGCCGACAGAAACATCTGTCTTAGGCAGGCAGGCTTTGGCAGCCAACATTGGCGGCTGCACTACCAAGCCAGTTCCCCAGCCGTAGAGTACTTGATAACATATCCACGCAGATGTTGGCGAATCGCGCCTGAGATTCGTGAGCAGCCCGGCCCCGATCGACATGCACACTGCTCCAAAAGCCATCGGGATAAGGTAGTATCCCGTCTTGTTAATTAGTAAGCCGCTTACAGTGCTGGATGTTACCAGGCCGCCAAGGAGAGGTAGAATGCGGGTTCCTGAGCCCACAGCACTTACGCCTTGCACTACTTGGAACCACACGGGGAGGTAAAAGACTAAAATGGGGAGAGAAAATCAGTCATCGAGTCAAAGAAGTTACATGGGTCGTTGCAAGCTTACCGAAAAGCGTTTGAGAGGCACCGGTGAAGAATTGGGACAAGAACCCAAAGAATATGCTCCTCTGCTTCAGTATCGTTGGTGAAATGGTAGCGGTTTCGGGCCATCTGACCTGGACGAGTACGAAGGCAGTAAACAATGCCGCGCTTGTAACCAGCAAAACAATGATCTTGATATCACCCCATGCATACTTGATCCCCCCCACTGCAAAGCGAGCACCAAGCAAATGGATGCGGGCGCCAAAACCAAATTGCCATATACATCGAACTTGGCGATCTTCTCCCTCAGCTTCATATTGTCACTCGGCATAGATGGGTTTCGAAACAATATCAAGATTGCCGCAATCACAATGGCAGCAACGGGCAGGTTCATCCAGAAACACCAACGCCAGCTGCGTAGGTGGTTAGCGCACCGCCCACCACAGGTCCCACGACAGATGCGAGCGCAAAGATAGCACCCGTGACTCCCATCCAGTGCGGAAGCTGTGCGATGGGTACCGCGTGAACCATCATTACTTGCTGGATGGGAGTCAGCCTCGTTCAAATACTTAAGTCAAGGATAAGATGGTTTAGTGACTACTAACCGCTCCCATGCTGATACCCGCAGCTCCTAAGCCGCTGATCATCCGACCAAAGATGAAGAGAGCCGAAGTTCTTGCCGCGCCACAAAAGCTTGACCCGCTCGCAAAAAGCACGATGGCCACGAGGAAGGATGTCTTGATGCTGAACAAGGAATAGATCTTGCAGTAGAGCAGCAAGAAGGAAGTGGAAGTGAGGAGGTACGCGCTTCCATACCAACCGACATCAGTTATGGAGTTGAATTCATCGGTAATCGCTGGAATGGCAGTAGCTATGATTAAGCGGTCCTAGTAGAGTACATCTGTCAAAAATATCTTCCCTAGGAAGTACAAAGACAACTTACGAGCGCGACAAGAAACCATACGACAAGTACCGATGCCATCGTGCACATGAGTCTAAATTGCGATACTTTCTTACTGTCCAATCGAACAGCTGTCTTTGTGGCTTTATTCTTATCCGGGTGGATGTTGTGATGAACTTTTGCAGGTATTAGCTTTCCTTCAGAGCCATTAACACAGGCTCTCTTCATTTTACCTTGTTGAGGCGAACTTGAAAAACACTTTTGATTTGACCATGCTGACGAAGAGCGCGTAATCTCAAACGAGTCTGAACTTCGGTCTCTAAGGTCCATCTTCGTGGTTCTAGCTATGAAGCAAGACATGAACTATGCGGCTGTAAAATCAATCCTGGAGTGCAATCATTAGCAGACCAACTGAGTCGCAGTCACGCGTTTTAAGTAGTTACAAAAGTGTTGAATCGCATGACTAGTGACTGTCCTCACGTTATCTCTAGCTTGCCTGTATTTTCTTTGCAGGCGTCTTCCTCTAATCGCATAATATTCGACTGTTCCATTAATCTTGAGGTGCAACATGTCATTGATCTACATCTCGGTTATGACAATGCATGGTTCGCTTGCTTTTTATTACAGAGCTTGAACTCAAGCCTTCACCGAGAGTTTCAGCAGAAGTCAAATCAAAGGCTGAATCGCTACCAAGCCAGATGAATCGTCGACCATGCGAGATGGAACTCATTATGGAAAAGTAGAAAACCCAAAAAATGATACTAATTGATTGGAAGTGCGTATAGTTTAGTTTTACATATGCCCCACCCTTTTCAAAAAAGCATGTTGCACCTTGTAACTGTCACTAAACTTTCTGTTAGTAATGACAAGGGCCTGAATGTAGGAATAACATCCCTGAGGCCCCTGGTCTTGAGTAACGTCAGCCACCCTACTTTGGAACACCCCCCTCGCTGGAACGCCTAAAAAACACACTTTATAACAACCGCCCTTCTATTCAACCTATTCTTCCACCTCCTATTTGCTGCTACAATAAAATGGCTAGGTTTACTACGTAAATCAGGCATGTTAGAGTTATCCTGCTGTTCCTCAACTTTACTGGCCTCAATTTAAGCGTTTTAGACAGCTCTAATGTTAGTAAACTTGAAATATAGACCCAAGTTGACCTTTCTCTTCTTTCTTGCCCTATTAAATTCTAGCACCTATATCTTCTACTAAGTATTGGATAATTGTAGATTTGTTTTACTAAATATCTCATTAAACTTCTAAAAGAGTAATTGCTATGTAGGAGTAGGCTGGTTAAATTACGAGCAGGTCACAGCAACTAACTGTACTGAAAAGCAGAAACTTCAGTAATGACAATTTCGTTGTTATTATTCCCTGTTCTGCATTACATAGTCATTTGAACTTGCACTGCACCACGGGTCATAATACTACTAGATTGCTATTGTCCCATCGCAACAACATGAAACTGAAGACAGCTCATTTCTTGTTATATTGCCATATCCTAGATACTCGAGACTAGGAAGGATGCTGTACTTTAACGAGGTTAAATCAGAAAGAAACTTACAATAAATACAGGACTATCTATGTGTTGAACATTCAATACACTCTGATGGAAACAAAGCCACCCGCCGCTTCTATATCACTAATCAACTTTAGTACCACTTCATAGCACTTTCCTCCGAGCTTCCTTTAAAGCCTCAAGACGCGGTATGCAACTCGTGACGACCTCCAGTAGCTGTGTCTCTAGTCTCGTTGATTAAGCAATCCACTCAGATCCCCAGGCAATAACCTTGGATATATGGCTCATGTCAGGCGGACGAAGTCTCACCGTGCTGGAATCCCTCACAACCTCCTCGTTGTCCGCAACAGACCAGCAGGCCCCCTCCTCGGTAGCCTCGCAGAATGAGTAGACGGTCTTGATGGGCATGTAGTAAGATTTATTCTCCTCGTACGACACGAAGCTCTGGCCGGGTGGCATGGTCTCCAGGGTTGCAGAGCTCGGTAGGAAGCTGATTCGGCGAGTAGCTCTTGACGATACGGGAGTCCTTCTCAAAGCGCTTGGCCTTCTCCTGCTGCTTTTTCCGCTTCTTCTCGGCCTGGGGTTCTGCGGCTGGCGACATGTGACCGATACGTCGAGCGCAAAGAGGTCGCGCTTTTTCGTCCAGTAGAAGACCGAGCCGGGGTCGCTTTTAGTGTGAAACCACACACGGGCGGCCGCTATCTGCAGTAGTATTCCAGGCTCTGCTGCGGCGAGTTGTTGCCGTCGAACTTGGGCCAGTGAACCTGGAAGCCTGTGGTTGGGAGGTCTCCGTTCTTGTCGACCCAGGCGCAGAGAACGTGTTCTTGGTAGTTGATGCTCGGGACTTGCGTTCCGGCGTAGTACCTTCATCGCGTTAGCTCAACTTGGGGTTTTACCTAATTTGGTGAGGCAATTGTAGAGAAACTTACCAGTAGCCTTTCTTGAACGATGTCTGATCACAAGCGTGAGCCCAGTCCCAAGGGTGGAAGCCGTACTTCTTCTGACCACCAGTCCAGGATAACTCGGTTCAGGCGATGCAGATAGCGTCATTATTCCCCGAGAACAGCGTGTAAGTCGCAGCCTCTTGGGCATTACGTCCGTGGTGCACCTTATGACGCCTTCGCCTCAGGAGCCGTCGTCATAGTTGGCACCGAGGAACTCAGCAGTCTCATCCCAGAGACGGACTTCGGGGAGATCGCCAACGGCGCTGCTTCGCTCTCCATTGGCACCATCGTTGGCAATGATTTAGCTGAGCTTAGTCTTGTCAGCGCCACTCGGGAAGTTGTCGAGGATTAAGAAGAGCAGCGTGATGCCGGTTCTAATGATGGTGATGATGTTTGCGGCAGCCATGGCTTGAGCTGAGACCATGATTTGAATGCAAAGGCTTGATTGAAGAAGTGCCACCCGGCGCGCGAATGATGCTTTTGGGGATGTGAAGTCGTAATGGCTTGATATTACAAAGATGGTCGCCTGAATCGAGAAAACTTGCACCCTACTTATACTTTTAGATCTCAATATGGTTTTTAATAACAGGAACTCATTCACATTTTTCAGCCTGGCCTTGAATGCGAATTTCCATAATCGAGAGTCCCTCCACTAATGTGACTATTGTGTTGCATCGTGTAAGCAGGCTTCGGGTGAGTCTCCATCGCTTTCGGTCCTTCGGTTTCAAATCCTCCTCTATTTCTCTCTCAGTACCTCTTTCTTACTCCATCTTGCTGCGGCTCAGGGGGGAGTTGCCTTGGTCGGCCCGCCTGTCGGCCTACCTCGAAGTTGGTGATGTCGGAAAGCGACAGGTAAGAACGGAAAAACAAGCTTCCATCAGTAATTACCATCATACAATCGATCGAGCTCCGGCGGGAACATCGGTGTTTTCCCATCCTTCTGCCCAAAGTTCCTATGTGCCAAGCAAGTAGTTGCTTGACGAAGTTTGTTTTCCGGTATCATGCACTAAGATGTACTGAGATCCATAAATCGGGGCACTGTCTTTTCTCGTCGTCCGCATCTCATGACAAACATGTCCTAGCTATTTTTGTGAGAACAGATGCTAAATTAGACAGTTTGGAACTTATAAGACCGGGCTGGCACATTGAAATACACGCCAATCGACCGGGAAGAGCGGAGAGAAGGCCGGATCGGTTAGTCTGGAGTTTTTACTGGCGGCTGGCCTGACTTGACAGGCTGGCCGGCGTATGTCGGCGGGGTGTAACCTTGGTGGTGACGGATCTTGGCCGACGATCTCGCTGCCGAGCGTGTTAGTGTGCCCAGCGAGTGATGACATGCGTCGTGGAAACGAAGCCGCCAAACCACGCCAAGTCAGCGTTGTCAGCCCAGAAACTCTTGAAGCGAGACAGCAGTGCTTTCACGGAAGAAAAGATGTTCCAGATGGAAATCATGTTATGTCCCCAATCCGCATGTACACAAGGATTGCATCTCGCAGCTCAACGCATTAATGAGCAATCCAGAGACCAGACAGCACCAATCTTCCATCGTATCTTTTTTGCAAAATATACCAATCTTCTTGCTGAGAGCGTTCCTCTTTCTCAGTTGTTCGCTAAGAAATTACACCTAGAGTCAGTAAGCAAAATGACCAAAAATTGCCAACGGGTCAGCGGCCTCGTGGCTTTTGCGACCGTGGTTGCTACGCAGCAGGACTCTACCCGAGATTACAACCCCGCCGTCGACATCTCATCATACCAGGCCCTCTCCTGCATCCCCAGCATTTGCTCGACAAGGGGGGGCGGCCGGGCCTGAGATTGGCGTTGGTATCGCCGCTGAGGTCGTCAACGCTTCCTCCACCAGACTATCCCTGATGCTCATCGACAGCCTCAGCGACAACAGCTTCACCGTTATCGGCAGCGAATAATACGAACACTCGGACCAGCACCTGTTCGTCGGCTTGGACCCGAGCCTGAACGACAACGACTACCCCTCGGGCTGCGCTCTGATGATGCAG
>JAIMZG010001711.1:0-14881 GCA_020466075.1 Colletotrichum coccodes
GAATAAGGGAGCGAGCGCTGCGCCGGCCTAGCCTCTTGGGTGGTCGCTAGAGCTTCTTGGGGGGGGGGTTCTTGGGGCAAAGTACAGTAAGTAGCACGAGCATTCCCGCGGATGGCGGTGCCGCTTCTGCGGCAGAAGCGAGTGCAGAAGGGGTCCGCAGAGTGTGTCCCAGAGGGCAGGGGAAAGTGAGTTTGACAGCCAAGGGGCATGGCATTCTTCTGTCTCGGACGAGTTTGCCATTCTCTCCGACTCATTACGGTTCTTGTCGGATTTACAGGCACGGTAGGCTGCTGCCATGACATTTGGCATTGCGCCCTGCTTGACTCGGCATACCTCAGTTTCTCGCCCGTGTAGTTCACTCCGGCTGTATTATCCGTCTGTCGTGCCAATCGCCAGTTCCCCATGTGTTTCTCTCGAGTCTTGGGTACGGCATCCAGTGAGTTCTGGGGGGACACGAAGGACACGAAGGGGGTTGCTATTTGGTAATTTTTTGCTTGGGAGCAGTGTGATCAGAGTTCTGGGCGGGGACTTTTGGAGGCGTAAACGCTTAGCGAGCACTGGGCATTGGACACGGCAAAAGGACCTCTTCATTCGGTCTGCTCGCCTCTTCTCCCCCAGCAGTGGCCCCCTATCGTCGATGGGAGGATCTCTCCGGCCTGCAACCGTCGTACTACGAGGTCTAGCCCATCGCTTACGAGTACCGAGACATGTACTCTGCTGTTTGCAGCAACGCCGCGTCAACGACGAGAGGTTCGAGACCGCGACCACTGAGACCGAAGTGAATGCTCCGATAGTCAGCCGGCTCGGGCTGTCTGGAACCAAACGGTAGGCAGCGGTCGTCTGGCGGAATGTCAAGAGAAGAAAAAGCAAATCCGTGCTCAATCTTAGGCACTGCCGAGCGGAACCTAATGTTTCCTCTCGAGGAATATTCAGGGTCCATTGAGTGATTGGCAGTTGGCGTCCGCGCAATCCCTCATTTCCCTTGCCCAAACCTTGCCGAATTTTGACACCGAGCGACTGGGCGGGACACACTGATTGGAAAAGCCCAGAAGCTTTTTTGTTTTCCTCTGCCCAGCTCTTCTCTCGAGGCCCGTAACCACGGCTTGGCGCTCGCCAAGCGGCCGCAGCGAAGCGACTCAAGCCCAGTCAGTCAGTCAGGCGGACAGACAAATGTGCTTTCTTCGCCGCTGATCTTGCGCCCGCGGGCGTATGCTCAGATCGCGGATGTGACTGACTCTTCACTTCCTTCAGTACTGTGTGTGTCGAAGAGGACGACGATCTTTCGACAGACCTCATCTTCACCGCATCGTGGTCCCCTTTTAGCCACTCAATACCAAGAGTCATTGTCTCAGCTTTTCGCCCACCGGACGAGACTCTTGGAACTTGGAGGTGTTTGCTCTCCGATGGTTCTCAGTGCTGAGAGGATTGGCCGTCATTGAGCGCGTTCGGTTTGGACCTTGTACGACGCTGCACGAGACCCCCTAGCCGAGGGGCCCAGCATTGCGACAACCATCATCTGGAACATTAGAGGCTCGCCAGAGGTCTTGGGCGGCGGTTCGCCGAACGAGCCACTGATTTTACATCTTTGCAAACAGATTCCGTAGGTCATTGACGCGAAAGTCTTGGTTTTGTTATCTCTCCCGCTCTCAGTTGCATCCGCAGCTGACGGCTCCTGTTTGCCTTGCTCGCCCAGAGTATTGGCGCCGCCTCGGCCAAGAACTCGTCCGGATCCCTCACGCAAGGGATGAAGAGGAAGAATAGAAATCACAAGAGTTGGAGACGCGTGCACGAATCGCCGCGGCCGAATCGGCACATGGCGCCTTGGCGTTGGGGTCTTGTCCGAGACCTTTCCAAGTCGACTCGGCTTGGCGTTCGAGGAGACGAGCCGTCGGAGATTTCCGTACCTCATCGCCGGGTCAAGGACTCATCGTTCCCCAGGGGTGCCCTAGGGACGGTGCGGGTTTCTGTTTCGATCGTGTGCTGCGCGGCTATTCGGCGTTGACATCGTGAGGCTCGAGATACCATCGATAGCCGTCCTGCGCGTATAGTTGGCGAGCCACCCAGGCCGATGGGTTGGGCCCCTGGGGTCCGTCTAGGCCTCTCAGCACTCCACATCTCTCTACTTTGTAGTAGGAGACTTCGCGGCTAGCAGCGGTGCTTAGTGCGTGTTAAGTTGCGCCCACAGTGACTTTGCCAGAAAAAGTTCAAGAGCCTGGAACGTCTCCCCACAACGCCGCCCTCCGAACCCCTCCCCACCAACTCATCGATCACGTGTAGGGCTGAGATGTCATACTTGTACTCGGTAGAGAAAGTTCAATCGTTTGTGTATCGTCTTGTAGCTTCCAGGTAAGAAGGGCCAGGTCACATACCGTTGGCAGTTGTGGGAACTTGAAGAGACCGCTGAGCTCTTGCGGTTCCGTGACTTCGCCGCAACAACTGCACTGTCGATTTTATCGTTATTGTATCCGGCGACGCATAGGGCGACACTTTCGGTGATGCAAGTTGTAACTATAGGCGGACTCGATCGCAGAAAGTAAACTGAGGCGGGAGCAGGAAGAAAACGTGTCCATATATTCACTCCATATCCTCAAAATCCTCATCAAGCACGGCCGCCTAGCCGTTGCACTTGTTTGTACAGCCTCAACAAGCCCCGACCACGTCTTCAGCATGTTTGAGTCGCATAACCATTTCTAGTTTGAGAAATTGATCATTTCTTCTTTAAATAAATACAAGCACAAACCCTTCTTTCAATGTCTACTATAAAGGCGGCAGAATGCGTGACATGTTTTGCAGGCAGCATGTGGTTCTGAAGTAGCTTAATATGAACAATAGGCGTTACCCCTTATTAAACTAGATTATCCTCCCGATCAGCGGCTTGTATTCTGCCCGTCCAGCGCTTAGATTTGCCTGTTTAGCAGCGAAGGCCACGTGTTCCATCAACTACAGACAGGACGGTGTGATACAGCTTCATCACACCCAGCCCTAGAATGATAGGCAGGGCAACCTGTCGTTGACGGCATCATGGTGGAACCAAAACGATGCAGATATAACAAGATTGGTTTTTTCTTGACTCCTCTCAGAGGCACTGGTCGAGGGCAGGCAGTTGAGAGCATGTAGGGGATGTCGATTCGTAAAGCAGGCTCACTTTCCCACACAGATTTGTCCAATTTTTTGCACTCTGAATACTCACCAAGCCCAACCTGCTTCTCGTGTGAAAATTCTATGTTACTAGTTTCCAAATCCTGAGTGCGACTGTGGGTATAGAGTATCTGTCAATTCAGTATATGCTCTCGACCGATTCGAGGCTCTGTTCCTTTCATTGTGCAATCGTCGGCTTCGAAATGAAGATATTGCCGGAGAGCACAAAGTAGCAGCTGTGCGTTGTAGAGCAACATCCAGCCATATTGAACGTGCTTTGCACGACTCCAGACTTCCCCAAGCCATGTACAGTAGACTACCTGTATTCAGGTATTCTTGCAGTCGTCTCCTCGGCCACCAAGTGCTCTGCTTCTGACTTACGAGGGCTTTTCCATCACGATGACGCTTCCTAGGAGAATATGCGCCATGTCCAAGGTAAGCTCTGGCATGTTGGTGGTGCCTTGGTGCCGTCTCACTCTTGCACCTCGTAGCATGCGCGGGGTCAGACGGGCTGATGTCTTTCAAGACTGGCCGATGTTTGGAGCGAACCGAGATCGAATGCTTGACAACGACCGCTCAGCTGGTTTATGGTGTGAAGCAAGAAGACAAGACAGACTGCAGGGTTCCGGTACTCTTGTACGACTTGCAAGTTGACGCACCTAATCTGCCAACTGCACTCACGCGTGCAGCAAATAGTGTGGTCTGATGGGCAGTGGTTTTCGTAGAGCTTTGCCCCTGCTCGGCCTAGCGACAGTTTACTACAACTGACGCCGGTCAACGTTCCTGTTCCTACAAGAACTCCGCCGTACTGAATACTTTACTCTCTTGCACACCGACGCGTGGTCGCCAAGCGGTTTTCTGTTTCTTTGTTTATCAATAACTTTTATTCTTTTTTTTCAACCACACCGGTTTCATTGTTCCTCCAAACGTTTCATGGGCGAGCACCGAGTCCCTGACCCGAAGCCGCAGCCCCGTTGTGTTCAATAAAAGGTTTCCGGTCTGAAGCCTTTTTCACTTTGTTGGTTACCTTGCTTTCTTATTCGCGCCGTCGCGTGAAATGCCCGACTGGTTACACCGTTGACGTCAGCCAACGGCCCCAGCTGCCGTGACGGTCTTGGTAGGGACCGGAGCTGACGCACGCAGTGGGGTCGGCGGTCCATCACTGCCGGGAGGCCCCCCCCCCCCCCCCTCCAGCCCCTGAAGGCATGCCATCCGTTGGGTGTTCGTCCCCAAAACTCGGGGTCCCGTGCTGCCGAAGTTCTGGCTCTCCGACGTTAACCTTCTCGCCAGTTCGTTCCGTCCTCCTGACCAGACCCGACGCGCGCGCCGTCTCCAACTAATTACCCCTCATACCGCCACACCACCATCCCTCATCTGGTAACGGTCTCCGAGTTTTTCAACGTCGTCCTATCTGCAAAAGCATCGCCTCTCATGGGATCCTGCTGCTCAACCTCCGACGACTCGTCCCAGCACGAACTCGACCAACAGGCCCGACCCGCGCAGCCGCCATCAAACATGCCGCCGCGCAACCACGTCGTCACCCTGGAGAAGAAATGGGCCTACCACGCCGTCGACGGTTACGAGCTCAACAACAACACCTGGGGCCTCGAGAGCGCCACGTCCGGCTCCCAGCGCACGCACTACGACGGCCCGAGCCAGCCCGGCGCCTCGGGGGCCGTGGGGATCTCGTGGTCGACGGACTGGGAGTGGCAGGGCGGCGAGCACAACGTCAAGTCGTACGTCTACGGCGCGAGGCAGTTTGAGCGTCGGCTCCTGAGCGAGATCCGGGCGCTGCCCACCGAGGCCGAGTGGCATTACAGCACGTGGGATGTGCGTGCCAACGTCGCGTACGACATCTTCACGGATCCCGACAAGGATCACGCCAACAGCAGTGGAGAGTTTGAGGTCATGATCTGGTGAGTGCATGGGTTTCGGCCCCGCCGACGCATGAGTTTGTGTTTCTGACTTCCCAAAGGTTGGCAAAGCTCGGTGGTGTCTGGCCCATCAGCGAGTCCAAGGCGCCCATCGCGCACGTTGAGATTTGCGGTCACCAGTGGAGGTGCACTTTGGCTACAACCACGGCGGCGCGATGAAGGTCTACAGCTTCTTGCCGGTGAACGGCCCGATTCAGCAGTTCAACGCCGATGTGAAGCAGTTTTTCAACTTCCTGAGCCACCAGTTCCAGTTCCCGCAGCACAACCAGTACATGCTGGGTAAGTGCGATGCAACACCGCTACCCTGACCGCGAGGCATCCGCTGACACCATGTACAGTCTACCAGCTTGGTACCGAGGCGTTCACCGGCGGCCCCGCCGAGTTCGTGGTGCCCAAGTTCATTGCCGACGTTGTCTGAGGAGTGAGGATGAGGCGCATACTCGCCGCTTCATGATGCCATCGAGAACCGTTAGGCGAGTATATATTGACGTGACTACTTATAGCTTCTATAGTCTACACTGTAATACAATTGTTAATACGATACGAGGGGGGATGATCCAGCACCGGCCTCGGGTGCCGGCTATCACGCAATGCAGTGATCTACGCCGGCCGTCAGCAGCAATTTGGCGTACTGCTGGTGCAGGAAGATCTCAACGCCCCCGAGGGGTACGCCTTTGCCTTTGCTCACGCCATCGAGCACCACGGACTTGAGGTCGAATCTTGCGACCCGGTTCTGGGCGTCCAGCTCCGTGGTGAGGGTGATGAAGGTATCCATCTCACGCGGGCCTTCCGGCGCAACCCTGGGCGAGAGACCGCCGCGAAGCATGAGTGAGTTGGCGGACTTGTCCACGACGACGAAGTCATCGGCGAAGATTGTGCCTACCGCTGTCAGCATGCAAACGCCGCGACGAGATTGTGAGACGTCATGAGACGGGCGCGTAACGTACCGATTTGATATGTGCTCCTTAGCAGTTGCTCTTTCTCCCAGAGATCGCTAGCATTGGACTCGTTTTTCCGAGCCCTCTCCATGAGTTTGCGTTGGACGTTGAATCCTAGGCACTGTCAGTACGGTGTTTTCAATATCCGCATTGCGAAACTCACCATATCCCCCCCATACACCTGCCGAATACGTCTCAACAAGCCTCGAGCCGCCATTCAGCGCATCCTCCAGGAGATCCGGCCTTAACTTGTCGAAAGGCACTGTCCGGAAACAGCAATCGTGGAAGTCGGGGTTGTTCTTCGGGTTCGCCTTGTGCAGGAATGGATGCTGGAAGAGCGGATCCGTCGCCGGGGAGAATCCATCATCGAAAGCGCATTGGCGCGTCCAGAGGTGAAACCCAAAAGGAGCCGCGACGGCGGTGCCGGCCACGAACTTGGAGAGCGTCGCTAACCTGGCGCGAGAGAAGAAGGACGCCATATCGAGAAGTACTACAGATGCCGAATGGAGGAGGGAGTGAGTGTTTGCGGAGGGGTACAGTTTGGGGAAAGGGGGAAATGGGGTGAGATCATGAGAGTCCCTCCTCGACCCTGCGACGCGGAGGGAAAAGGGACGAGTTCTCCGAGGCGATCCGTCCCACGGCCCTCTCCGCGTTGGCCCGTCAAATGCAAAGGCCGTTAAAGAAATTTTCAAACAAAAGCAGCCTCGCGCCTTCGGCCTTCGGACTTGACAGCGTGAATGGCCATTTGTAAAAGTGACTAAGGCGAAAAAGGGGTTCCACCTTCCGACGACTAGACCCACCCGGCCTCCGAGGTTCCCGAGGATCTCCGGCCGGATGTGACAACATATATCGGCCTTGCCCGCCTCGAAATTGCAGTGCGGCTCTAGAGGGGCCTTCATGAATGGCTGAAACTTTGGGCCCATATTGGATCAGCCTCTTGTGATCGGATGATTTTGCGCAACGACAGCATGTTTCTGGCGTCATTCCACTATCACCCTGAAGATGTCTGACCCTGACGAGGCAGACTGAACATCTTGTACGGGTTTTAGGAGAAGCGGATCGAGTTTGACCTCATCAAGAATTTGTTGTGGATGCTCAACAATAAAAAGTGTCGAAATAGTGTGTAGCGGGAGCCAGTGAAAACCATGACGAAAGAAGGCTGCAGCAGGAACCACCGCCTTGCGCCGCCACAAGATTGACTGATGCCTGGACCGATACCGAACTTGCCCAACGGCGGTAGCGCATTTTCAACACCAGTCAACGTCTCTCCGTGAAGGTTGTGGCAGGTCAGTTCAGCTTTGTGGTCTGGCCGGGTCGATTTGAGAATCTGGCGGCCCCTCAGTTACCGTGCCCTGTGGTTAATTCTGCGCTTCGAGAGCCTGGTTGGTCGTGCCAGATTATCTCTGCACCTCTTTTACGACATTTGAGGCTATGAAAACGCGGGAGCTGCAGCTCGTCCATATCGGGCATCGGTAGCGGTATCTAGGTGTGGTTCCACGACATACAGGAGATAACAGGGCACAGTCAGCTTCCCTAATCAGCCATAATGAGTCGCACAGCCTCACAAATTAAGGAAGCAAGACTGCAGTTCAAATCTTTTTCAGGTGTCTTGCGGCTGCCTGCATGCAGCCCGCTTGTAAACGAGCTTCGCGTTGCTTTTTGAGGTGCATCCAATGGCATTTTGAGCTGAGGCATATTTCTGTAAAGCAGGTAGAAGTTTGGTAAGAGCTATAAAGGCACGGACAAGCCTTGTCTTAGCTTGTTATCCCTCATGCCTTCCCATGGATTTGAGAGGCTCCGACGCAACTGCAAGGCTCATGTTTCGCCACTGTCATCCGCGCCAGAGAAGCAATATCTAAACCATTTGTCGTTGCAATGGGCTTGGGCCAAAAGAGCACCCAGGATGACATTGACAGGGATCTGGGAGAGCTTCTCGAAAAGTTCTCGCCCGTTCCCGACAGTAACAGTGACTCAAGTTGGTATTCTCAATGTACGGGAAGGATCAAAGCCAAGTGGGATGAAGACGGGAGCAACAAGACGGATGACTCCCGATCGCGAATCAGAAATGGTATCGTGGTGGATATCGGAGGAAGGCGGTTTAACAACTCAATGACTGCCGCCGATATGAAGAATGCGTGGGGGATAAGTATCGGCCTATGCAAGGAGTATTGCGGCCGTGACAAACTAAACATGGTAAGAGGATCGAACCGACCCCTCCCACCGGGTTTCGCGAGCTCTGCTCAAAACTGACGCGACACAGGTCACCAGCTTCAACCGCCTCACCGCCGGCTCCACCAGCTACCTGCTCCCGTGGCTTGCGCTCACAGCCCAACTCCCGTACGAGACCGGAAGTACCGAAGCCGACATCATGAGCGTCTGCGTCGGTCTGGGCAGCCCCGTGCTCATGGCATTCTCATTAATGATGACGATTCTGAACAAGCGATGGATCCGAAGAAGGTTCAAAAACCTCGCTAGCAGCTGCGAGGGCGACGGCTTCAATCAGATGAGAGTTCGGCTGAAAAGCGCCCGGATCATCGCCGAGGAGACTCGCCAAGCGCCCACTCGTCTTTCGCAAAAGCACGGCTGGCTCGCGCGGCTTGTCATGTTGGATGCGAACACGTCGTGGTGGAGGGAGGCCGCGAGCAGCTTGAGGGCAACCCGTCGCGGCGCGACTCTGTCGCTTTATGCGCAGCTATCGGTGGCTGTCATTGCGTGGGTGCTCACCGCCATCGGATCTCTCAAGACCAAGGTCGGCGATACCGAAGAGGCGTTGGTCTTGTCAGCAGGATCTCTGTGGATATGGCTGGTACGCGTGAATCCCGTGGACCTATTCCATCTCAGTCTTCCAAAAAGAGAAAAAAAAAAGAAGAAAAAAGAGAAGAAAAAGGCTAACGCAGTATCTCATGCAGGTTCCCGTAATCATAGGATGGGTTTTGGTAGGAACACAGAACAAAGAGGACACGATTCGAACCGCTCTAGGCAACGCGAACAAACGCATCGGCGTCGAGAACGAAGAAACTGGAATTGAGGTCGTCGGCGATAGGAAAAGCTCGACAATAGCCGACCCCGACACGAGATGTGTCAACGTGCCGGTCGCTACGAGTGCTATACGGAACAGGCAGCCCAGGATGAACTTGAGAATCTTTGATGTTGTCGGGTTTCAACGCCAGCAAGGACCGGTCTTCAACTACGCTCGATCAATCACCTGGATCCACTTCGCGGATCGTCTATACATGGCATTCGAGGCCGCAACCGACAGGATGAAGGCGCAGGAAGATGCCTCATCTCAGCCCAGCATCACCAAAGACGACTACCTCAGAATCTCCGCCGACTGTGGCCTCGCACCCGATATTTGCGCCCACGACAATGCACAGAGCCAACTTCAGAACCAGTCTTCTCCGGCTACACTCGCACCAAACGGCAGCACTGGAAGCCGTCAGCCGCTTCTAGGCCGGGAAGATCCGCCCAGCCACGAGCTGGTCGAGTACCCAAGCCTTGGCGAAATGTCTCCGATTGCAATGTCAACCTTCTGGAGGCACGTCGCCTTTTCCATGTCCGCGGCCCTTTTGCTGCAGTGGGGCACGACTGGCTGGGCCTTCTACATGTCCTACGAGACCGTGGTGAAGGGCTTGGGATGCAGGTCGGGCAGCTACGCCATCTACGTCATTATTGCAACCGCCTCATGCACTTCAATGCTCGTGTCGGCATGGCTTTCGCATTTCACGATGCGGGAGTATCAGTCGGGACTGAACACGACTGGATATCCCACGGTGCATGGCACGACGCGGCTTCGCGGAGCTGCCGCAGTCATCACGCGTCTTTTTGGCCAGTTTCTCCTAGTCGGCAACACTATATGGCTTTTGGTCATCTCCATATTTGAGCTTATCGGCTTCTTCGACAGTTGCTACTGCGCCGGTACGCAGTTCAGCAAGGGGATTGAACACGGCTGGATTCTCCTCTTCAAGAATGCGGATGCCCTCAAGGAAGACGCGCAAGCTGCATGGGGAACGGGCATTGGGATGGGATTCTTGACCATCTTCTTGGCGGTGATGGTTTTCTATTTGGCGTCTCGGCAGAAACATGAATGATCTAGGAGAGTGACCGTCTTAAGGCCGTTGCTGAAGCATTCTGTTTGTTCAACTGTAATTCGTTTATTTTCGATCGTTCACCTATGATATGTCATAACTCCAGGTCGTAACACATCACTTGGCCTGAATTTCCATGGAAACCTTCCAGGGGGGTCGGGCTACAACTGGAGCCACAACATCTTCAAGCAGTTTGCTGCCAGGTCCGCAGGCCATTATACTTATCACTGGCCTCCCGTCAACATTGAATTAGACTGCGGTAACCGGTAATACCTAGTGAACTCCTCATGGATTGTTCATCGGAAATCTGGCCGAGGAGAGGTAATCCCAATGGAAATACTGCAATGAGCCGGCGTGACCTCGAAAACAAGCATCCTACTCGCACTGCCCCCGTCGTCTCCAGATACCGGTGAGTTCTACCGACATTTACAATTATATTAGTTAACATGTGGAGAATACAAGTCACCAGAAAAGCCGTCAAGTCAAATAACTTGTTTCAGTCAAGACAAGTCTCAGTCAGTAGTGCCCATCATTTTACCCCTTTGGCAGTGACAGCATACTTACTTCCCTCAAGCCTTTAGAGCATTTCGGGATTTGGGTTGTGAAAGGCAGATTGCTCCACCAAAAAACCCTAACCGTTTTGAAAGACGCCACCTGTTGAAGTCATATTGGTTGTGTTGATCCTACTGCATGTATATATCTCTTTGTTCAAGATCACCCCCTTTCCACCTGGTGGGGATTACGGGGAAATCCCTGCCTTTGATTAGTTGAATATGGAGGCCCGACGACCTGGGTTTCCAGGCCCTTTTACGATGGTTTCCACGAGGACCCAAAAAGTCTGAAGACACCACACAGGTCACGACCAAGCCGCTATTTTTGAATACATTATAGTTTATTCTAGAGACTAGCTATAAACAGGGAGCAATCTCTTATAACAAACCTCAATAAATATGCAGCGTATAAGATATTATATTTATTCATTACTCTGAAATTATATCGAAGCCAGAAAGTACTGGAGCACGGGAAAGTGTGTGACAGATGCTTGATTATAAGAAGGAGGATGTAGTGAACGGAAGCTCACTGAAATACTTCTGCCACAAGCGGTTCACGTGCAGAAAGCACCTGACGTACTTGAGGCCATGAGCCTCAGGGATGCTATCCTTGCGACGAGTTATTGCTTACAGGGCATTGAAATGTATAATTTTAAGAACAATAATAATAGCGGACGATGGTAGTTGAGACAGCATGATAGTGCTTTTTATATTGAGGTGCTCAGTTGAAATTCTACTGGGTTAACTTTATACGTTGATTAAGTATACACTAGACAGGAATAGTAGGAAAACCTTAAGCAATTGAAAAATAGATGGAGTACTTAAAGATGTACTTATAATCATATAACGTACATGCATAGCGAGTGGCCCATCATAGCGAGTGGCCCACTTCCTTATCATACCTTGAGAGGGGTGTTTTTAACTATTTCTTCAAAAATTAAAATCTCAACTAAAATTCATGCAACTTTACAAACAGCTTTTGATAAGAGTAAATAATAGTGATAAATCTATAATAAATACTGTCTCTACAGTAGTAGAGATAACCTTATCACGACCTATAATAAGAGTTAGACTAGGTACCTTGAGAGCTATAAAGACAGGATTTACTATAGATTTACTTTTATTATCTAATTCTTATTAGAAGCTGTATGTAAAGTTGCATTAACTTCAAAGAAGAATTCAATTTTAAAAAATAGTTAAAAACCTCTTCTTAAGATATGACAAGGAACTGGGCCACTCGCT
This sequence comes from Colletotrichum coccodes, assembly GCA_020466075.1. NCBI lineage: Eukaryota > Fungi > Ascomycota > Sordariomycetes > Glomerellales > Glomerellaceae > Colletotrichum > Colletotrichum coccodes. The sequence continues at coordinate 11,889 of JAIMZG010001711.1, forward strand.
ATGCATGTACATTACGTGTAAAGAAGACACTAATTTGAAGAGCTAGGATGATAGAAATCCTCTTTTGTTTTCTTGTTTTATGTGGCGCACTGTAACGTGTCTTCAGGCTTTTAGGTCGTCACTGTAGGTATGCCGTCTGACCAGTTTCAAGACAGTAGTCCATTGGGTTGCAGCACGATTATCGATAGTATTCACGAGGCAAAATAAGAACCACGACTCCAGAGAAAAGGGTTATTGAGTGATATCGCGAACGCCAATCTCGTTATATTATTTCCACGCGACTCGATGTCTCAGCGGTAATTTTTGCCCTGTCTAGTGCACTGCACGTTTACGTGTTGCGTCTAAGAAAACTCGTAGTATAGGTGATCCCATCCATCCCCATTATCGACCTTGACTTGAATGAGCTTCTTGTTGATTTCAAAGTCTGAGATAGCGCCCTGGATAGCGGATGAGAAGATTGTGTTGCCGAGCCTTTCCCAGCAGGCCTTCCGAGCCGTGTCTGTTTCGGTGCCGGATATTTCAAAAGAGGCCTTAGCGTCCAGGCCCATGCCACTTCGGCAGTTCGCAAGTGCCTTCTTCATGTTGGTATTGTCGATCTTGTAGCCCATAACCTCCTTAAGCTCCGACAGCTCAAGACCCGTCATGGTCCAGCACTCCTTGAGAACTTCTCGCATTTTGAGACGCGGCTTGATCGTGTCGAACTTATTCATAGCCTTGACGACGGTGAGGCGCTTGGTTTCCTTGTTGACCATGAGTGTGTCAATGGATTCCTGTTTGCCCTTTGGATTCACTCGCTTGTAACCATCCGAGTAGACGTCGAACAGCCATCGATTGCCAGTTTCGTCCCATTCGTATTCCACAGAGTATGCATTATTGCCCTGCACCACCTACTATCAGTTGATGAACTCGGGTAGAATTTCTCCTTATATTACTTACGGCGAAAGGCCGCACAGGCAGGCCGGATGTCTTGATATCAAGGTTAGCAGGGGTCACTTTTAGCAGGTGAGGAGGGCTGAGTTCGCCGAGACTCACGATTCCAATGAGCGGGCAAAGCGCAAGGAAAGTGGCTGCAAAATAGTGTGAAAACATAATGTAGACTTGCAAAACGAATGGCCCGGGCGTAAATTAGAGGCTAGCTGGACAAAGGTAAAGATGGAAGGGGTATAGCTGGTCACGACGCGGCAACTGAAAGTAACCACGGACGAATATAGTATATATTGTATGCCACTATGTTAATCCTGACGAGTCATTGTGCGGGATCGCCGGTTCTTTTTTTCTCTTTTTTCCTTCTATTTTGCAGATCGAAATTCCGAGAAACATGGAGACAGATCAATGTAAAACCAAGGGGTTAAATGAACCTAATTCATGCTGTATATCATCCGCTTTAAGTGGAGTAACGCAGACCCCACAATTGTGCTGATCTGAGCCATTGCTGCTGTCCAAGGGGTTATACTTTGAACTCGCTCTGGCTCTCAGGCTTTGTGGTACGATTAGATAGTTGAAGAAAATAAAACAAAAGACCATGTCTACGGCCAGCTTACAATCCGTTCCAAAACCGTACAAAGGGGAGGAAGACCCGCGTTACCAAAGTTGGCGGGCTAGAAAGTTGAGAATCTTTAGATCATGGAACAGCGGGCTGACAGTGACTACGCCGTATAATAAGCTACTGAGCCATGATCCTGGTCCCAAAAATCCATCAGTGCTCGCAAGCACGTGAGCGCAAGCACGTGAGCGCTGTTGTTAACGATGCTTTGATGGCCATGCGGGCTGCGCTGTTGCACAGCTTCCGCCAGTTGTCCCGTGAAAGTTGAAATGGGAGTGTGAGTGCACTGACCCATACTTGCCAAGACTACATCTCGCAGTAAGTAATTTGGCCATCGCTCCTGGGCAAAATGAGAGAAATGCATTGCAATCTATTAGGCTTCTCTAATATTAGATCTCGAGCCTACTATTTTCACAAGGCTCGGTCTCTCCGCAAAGAATCTTTTCTACAGTAAAATGTACATATAGTTCTTTACGAGAGCCCAAACCTGGATCAGATCTCAAGCCGCATCTCGTCTTTAATCAACCTCGACCATTTTCTCCCTATTGGCTGTGTCCTTTCGTTTATACACGCTAACCATGTTGTGCCATTCGTTATCGTCACTCCTTTTCCTCGGCTTGGTCACTCTCGCATCCGGCCATACTCTTTCTCCGCGTGGTGAAGATGTCGCAGTGAAAACTAAGTGGAATAACCACGATGCGATCGTCCCTTTCCAGCAACAGGCAGCTGGTGGCTTGAGGGGCGACCTCGAAGTGCGCTTCAAACCCGGCCTGAATGACGGAAGGGGATGTCTCCCATACGCGGCTGTTAATAAGGACGGCTTCCATGGGTAAGCGAGTGTTTAAATCCTCTTGCACATCGGGCCGAGTTGCGACTAACATCGGTGGACCAACAGTGCTGGACTTAGGCCTACGGGCAAAAAAGGTGGGAAATGCCGGCATCGAGACAAGGGTCAAGTCTACTCTAGAGTGGGATTCTCTAATGAACGCACGGCTATCATGTACTCGTGGTACCTGCCCAAGATCCAAACCAAAACTGCAAGGCACAGGCATTGGTACCTGAACGTGGTAGTCTGGCTTCACGCGGAGAAGTGCAACGCCTCCGCGACCAACTATGAGGTGGCGGGCGTCAGCTACTCCACCGGCACGGACTCTTACGATAAGGAATCGAGCCCATCCACGATTTACAGTGCCGGAGAGAGTGGCACGGGTTCTGTCAATACCCACCCGGTCGTGGGCTACAACGGAGAGGTGAACGTCTTCCCCTCGGCAAAAAGCGCTCGGGATGCGCTCAACCCTCCAATGATCAGCTGGGACAGACTGCCTACGACAGCTCGTGACCAGTTCAATGGTATTCGCTACGAACATGCACGCTGCCCATTCACCGATGCCAACTACCAGGCCTCTCTGGACGCAGCTTACAACGAGGACTTTTATACCAATCTGGGAGC
>JAIMZG010001714.1:0-46688 GCA_020466075.1 Colletotrichum coccodes
ACTAGAGCAGTCGCAAGGGTGGAGGGAAGGAGGGTCAGACCAAGCTCCCTGACAACTCCTCTTGCATCCTTGGCTCTGATGTGCGACGTGCGACTGCAGAGGCCGGCTTAGATAGTCAGTCTGACCTGTGGGATGAGATTGTGTGCGGGAGAGAGCGCCACGTTCCTTGACGCCTTCGTCCCCCCCCCCCCCCTCCATCCCTACTCCCCTCCCCAAACCCCAGAAAAAGGCTGGGTCATCCGATAGACCGAAACTTCTCAACTATACGGTCGCGAAGATTTCAGTATCCCCTAGCTATTGGGCAGGTTGTGAAGTTGGCTTTGGGCTTGCCCGGTGTGTCTCAGAGCCACCATAAGCCCCTCGACTAAGAAGCAAAAAAACCCGGTGGCGGCTCTTGCCAGTCAGTGATGGCGGAACGGCTAACAAGGACGGCCTTTGCCTAGGCCAGAAACGCTGCAGATTTGTATGAAAACGTGAACCCATGGGTTCATGGGACTGGCGGCGTGGTGGTCCGTTTCTCTCGCTCTCTCTCCCCCTCATATCTCTTCCAGCCACACCCCATTCCAAAGGGGTTCTTTTGGCGTTGGCTTTACCAGTAGGTGGTTCTGCCTAGTGGTGTTCCCCCTCGTTGCAGACCACGCCCAACGCTGCTGCTGTACGTCCGACCCCTGCGATTCCTCCCTGGGGCGGTTCTTGATGGACGGCGGCATTCCATCTCGAGGCGTAACGTCCAACGCACTTGTCTCGGCTGATGAGGAGATTCGCCGTGGTGAGATATTCTGTGTGCTATCCGAAGGAGTCGAGATGGTAAACACAATCGTTTCTTCTCCCTTGCATCTGCCCATCATCATTTCTCTGGAATCGTACAACGTACCGGGTTTTCCGCAGATGCCCGGTCTCTAAGCAAAACAAGAGGCTGTGGGCTTCGGTATTGATGGGCGACAGGTTGCTGCGTCTACTGCATCTGCCTCTGACTGCAGTTTGCTGCACGCCTGCATGTCTTGTCCTCGTATCGCTCTCCATGTAACCCCAAGCTGCGCTTTACGAAGGGTTGCCTTGCCATATCGTGCGGGCTTGGCGGTGCAGCCACTGCTCCATTCTCTCTGCTGCTGGGCGGCACGAAACTGCCGCGCACGAGCCCGACAATTCAATCCATTCGCTGCGTTGCTGGCGGAGAAGGACGCTTTGTGACGCCACAGCTGCACGTCTACAAAAGAGATCCATGGCTTGGAGCCCCTGTACCCGCAAGATAGCTGCGCCGTTTTGGCATCTCGAGCTCGGTCATCTTCGCCCTTAGGGTCTTTGGAGCTGGACCGGGATAGCTGCGTATCACACGACTTTGGCTTCCCTTGAAGCAAGCAAGTTGGGCCTGAGTTGCTGCCGCTGTATGCGATTGAAGAGAAAGTTGCCAGTCTCCATGAGAAGAGTGCGTTCCCGGTAGCATTCTAGCAGAACCGTCAAGGAGGGCCGTACGTCCGGGAGAACGTGAGGCGGATGCTGTCCGCACCAGACCATCACCCTCGAGCCATGGCAGCTAGCAATAATTTATCTAGATGGTCAATGCCACAGCCGAGCCGCTTATCGTCCAGAAGAGTGTCTCGCTTCTGATAAGGGGAGGGGAGAGAAGAAGAGTATGCACAACCACCACAACCACCGTCGTGTTGCACCGACTTGGAGTGGCTGATAACGTTATGGAGCAATGGCTGAGGTTGTCCTTTCGATGTCAGGTGATGGTCGAGGTCAGCGCGGCAGCTGTGGAGAGAGAATTCGATAGGCGCATCCAGAATGGTATGCACACGACCATCACCTAAGACAAGGGTCCTTCAGTGAGGAGATATGCCAAGAGCGCGGCCAGGAGTTAGTACATGACGTTATTCCGACCGCGACCCGTGAGCGCCGGCTGCTGGCCCTTTCTATCGAAACCAGAGCGTAGTAATATCCTTCTATGCTGAGACGAAGGAGCCGCCAATAACATAGTTTGATGAGCGAGGAGGGCTAAAGCCGGTGGCTGATGATGGATTTCTTTGGCTCCGATTCCACGGAGCGAAAGCTTTGGACGAAGAGTATCCCAGGCTAGACAGTCGTGACAATCTCGTAATGAACCGTGCCCAAATATTGACAGAAGTTTATTCGGGCCAGAGCTCAATAGTTTGAGGTCAGGCTGGTGCGTTGTCAGCTGCCTTCATGTAGTTTGGATTCTCGAAGCCTGTCGCAAACCCGATGTAGATCATGCGGGAAGAGACGAGGACCTTGTTGTTTCGTTAACGGCGTGCTTCGAAGGGCCAGGGGGCATGGAGGGCAAGGAGGGCATTGCGTATCCCCGTCCCATGGTCATGGTTTAGTTCGATGGATTGAAAAGGCCAGATCAGCGAGCCGGATCCGACTAGAGCCGACTGGCGGTTTTCCGAGTCCCGAGCTATCGGAAGCCTCGAGACCAAGGCCTAGTTTGCGATCCTGGATGGTCGTCCGACATTCCAGAGTCCAACCCGGTCAAGGGGTCCATGTTCGAAGTCATGTCCTTCCCTCCCCTTTTGCTTTTGGTCGTTTATTTTGGTAGGTAAGTAGAGGCTCAATATTGCAGCTTAGCCATACTATTCTGAGCATGAAAGGAGCCGGTAGCTGAGTGTTCCGTGAACACGAGTCGACATGGCAGAAACCACCGTCTTGAACTTTGTGATGGCTAGGTCGGAAGCTTGGTTGGTTTGTAGACCACGTGCTGATGCGAATCGTGATGATCTGGGCGCTGGAGGATCATGGCACCAACCGGCCTGCTTCATCTTGAGACATAAAACGTGTCCTGACGCGCGCCAGCAGCATTGTGCCTGACAGGAGCTTATCTGATACAACTTTGGCCTTGCAGGAGAGGTTGATGGCGAGCTGGAGGGGGAGGGGGCACAGTACGTCATCGGCGACTCGACGTTGAGGTTTGGCGGAAGGTGGATTGTTGATTGTCAAGGAAGACGCCGGATACTTCTTGGAAACTATCGGAAGTCTGAATCTCGGTGTACGCGAACCAATTCATGTTCGTCTGGGGTTCGAGTCGTAAGGTCCCCCCATTGTAAGGTTTCCAGACCGCCGATTCATATTGGTCGCAATAAGGAAGCGGCAACCGGAGTTGACCCCGGGCGACATGGTCACACACTCTGAATTTGGCTTGATTTTTGGTGGGTGAACCCAAAACAAGGGACGAGGGAAACACGCAGTGACGATAAGGCAGGTAGGTTTGTTGGGCGGGATTGACAAGCAGCATGTTAAGGCCATGACGACTCCATCAGCTAAGAAGATCCCCGGCTGAGATACTGCTGGGTACCTTACACTGACAAAACTCCACTGGAGCACCAGCTGGAGGGACATGGGGTAGAGAAAAGATACATGAAGCCAGCCCACTGAGGGTCGCTGGCACCAAGGACAAGTGGGGCAGCGGTGACCAATCATACAGAAGCAGTGTTCGGTGGTGGATGACAGACCCTCAGAATGTGAGTCCCAAGTGCCGCCACTCTTGCATTTTGATTGGATGGCAGAAGTCCGGACCGGACGGCTCTAAATCCACTATGCGGTGCCGGGACCCCAAGCTTTTTCTAACCTGGTACTTGCTCGCGAAGGGCGGACTCGGAGCGCACAGGGCACAGTGGAACAACCCTTGTCCAACCCTCCGCTTTTCCTCTCCTCTCCCGTCCACTTTCCTGTCGTGGACCCCATTGTCTTCTATTGTCCGTCGCGTTGCTGCGAACCTGACAAGTCCCCATAACCCGCTACAATTTGCTGCATTTTCCACCAGAAGGATTACAGATACGCTTGTTCGTATTCCCACATCGTTTGTTTTTTCTGGCCCTCGAGAAACAAAGACTAAGCGCGTGCCGCACTGACGCGTTCTTGGCTATACCTCACGCTCCTAGGCAAGGTACACAACGACTGTCTCTTGATTAGTGACTCTGATCATCGCGGCCTTTCCCGCTCTCCCGCTAGTCCCTCTGTTAGGTCAGTCTTTTTGGGCTACGCTTCTTCCTCCTACCCTACTCCTTTTCCTTCACCACCACGAACCCCTTTTTCCCTCCCTCATCTTACTTGGACAAGTCCGGTCTGAAGCAGTGCGGCCTAGGACTCAATCTTCCACGGGTAGACCCGAAATAAAAGTAAGGGAAAAAAAAGGTATGTCGGCAGCAAATCAGCAAGACCCCGGCCCCAAGATAGGCACAGAAGCGGGAGGAGGGCCTGTTGTTGTACAACAGTGAGGTGCTGGTGTTGTTGGTGTCGTCCTGCATTGGACCTGTCGACCCCTAGTCGATTTGAGGGAAGCAAACGGCACACCATCACGATGAACCACCCCGGAGGAACCGCACCAAGCCCCGGCCCTGCGCTTGCAACTTGCGCCGCGTCCAATGCCCACCTCCCTGAATTTGCTTCCTGGAGCTTGGAGAGGGGGGCCAAAGCCCTTGGCCTGGATCTGCGACTGACCTCATTTGCTGTGTCTAGCATCGTCGACCGCCGCTCCTATCCCGTCACATCTCAGAAGCCCGACAACTGCGCGTCAGTGGAGCTCCTAGCGAGAAAAAAAGGCCCCTTTTTCGAACCCTGGTCTTCCACACCACTGCGAAGCTCTATACTGTCCCATCCTGTCCTGTCCTATTCGTACCGTACCTTGCACGCACTATCCCGACGCACACGGTACCTAACGGATACACTCTGTACCTGACCTGACGAGCCGCAGTCCCGTATCTTCCGCTGTACCTTGCCCGGTCTGTTGCGAAGGTTTCTCACCATAGAGCAAGGTACACACGAGGGAGGCCACACTAAGAACGGTCCCGGTGGGTTTGCCATGCCTTCCTTGAGGCTCTGGAATTCCGACTTTTAGTCTGTGCATCCACTGTCCCAAAAGTTTGGTTTTCCACTCAGGGTCTGCCGGTCTGCTCTGTTCTTGTTCGGCTCAGGTCTTTTCTAAATTTCTTCTTTGCACATTGTATGTTTGCTTCCCCCGAATAGCCTCAACCGCCCCGGTCGTGGCCATGGCGTCCGATCGCATGGGAGCTCGCAAGGCTCACAGGAGTTCAGAAGGCTCCCACATCCCCCCGAAACATTACCACGCCGAGAGATCCACCGCCGCCGACGCTGCTGCTTCTTCGTTCTCCCGACGAGCCGACCGCGACGCTGCGCATCGATCTGCCCCGGCCGCTCCCAAGAGACACACTCCCCATTACGCAGTACACCGAGAGTCGTCGATCGAGCCCTTGCGTCCTTCCGAACAGCCTGGAAACTACCGCGACTCAATCGTATCCATTGTTGATGACCCCTTTTTCCTGCGCTTTGACGACCACAACATCGAGAGTGCGCTTGCGTTCGATTCGCGCTGGACAACAACCACACTTGACGACCCCGACGAGAACGAAAACGCAGACAACGAAAGCGAAGACGAGCGCGACGTCCGGGAGGAGGAGGCGGACGACGGAGAAGAAGTCGATTTTGATAGCTTCCAGTTCCGCGATGACGACACGCCCAACGAGCGCTGGCCGCCCCCAAGAAGAGAGTCGTTGATAATAGGACATTCCTTGTACTGGGTAATAACGCCCCACCAGACACAGACTGCGGGGTAGCTGATGAGACGGGAAGTGGAAAAAAGGGGCTGACGATCATAGCAACCACCAACCTCCGCCATCATGGAAAGCCTCAACATCGCAGTCATTGGCGCGTCTGGCGTCGGCAAGTCGTCCTTCGTCCAGCGCGTGCTTGGCCTGTCGCGACCTCCCATCACCAATGCCTCCAGCGTGCGCATGGTCGTCGACAATGTCACCTACGGCGTCACACTGCTCGAGCTCGATCTCGAATACTTCGAACTGAACCCGTTACAGCCCATCCAATGGCCGAAGCAGATCAACGGCCACATCGTTCCGCGAGTCGATGCCGCCCTCATACTTTACGATGTCACGAACAAGGAGAGCATGAAGGAGCTGCCCCAGACGATCGGTAAGTTCTGGCTCGACTCGGTTCGACACATCGCATCGCATCACGCTTACTTGAGCTAGCTGCCTTGACGAAGTCCGGCCTTCCCGCGATCCTCGTCGCCAATAAGTGCGATCACCCCGAGAGCGAACGACAAGTCGATTCGCAACGCGTCGCTAGCCACGAATACTTCAAGTCGTGCGTCGGGGTGTTCAACCTCTCGACGAGCAGCCCAGAACGGGCTAGGGCCTGCTTGAATACGACGCTGAAAGCCGCCATCGCTTATCGCAAGGGTAATTGAGCCCCAAATCACAATGCACCAGGCGACGTAATACTGATGAACGTTCAGAATCACTATCGGAATCTGGCATGTCCCGCCGTCGTGCAGCCTCGGCGGCCAACCTCGAGGCCCACGACAGTTCGAATGGCCGGCCGCTAAGTCAGCAGAGTAAACATAGCCGAGCGAGCTCTGATTTGTCGCTCCTTCGAGGTGTCCCCCCTCCCATCCCCGATCACCTGCGCGGCCCACCACCTCCAAGGAGCCCTCGGATAGCCGACTTTGGCGCCGCGCCTTCAAGCTCGGGCTCGTTCGGAACATCAGAAACCATCGAAGAGGAGTCTCAGCAAACCGTTTCGAGCCAGCTACGGACACCCGGGATACGACTCGACCGCGGGCCGACCGACTCGTTCTTAGACATGGAAGAGTCAGATGCCGAATCGTTTAGATACTCGGATGATGTTCCCATCCTGCAACGGAGCGACGAGAGCTTCCTCGAAAAGCCGGCCAAGTCGGCGGGTGTGGCTTTCGACGAGCTCGTCGACCGTCTGATTGCTCCGCGCATGACCAAGGCCGACAACAATTTCTCGGATGTATTTCTCTGTTTGTACCGAAAGTTCGCCGCGCCTGGCGAGCTCTTCTCGGCCATCCTCACGCGACTTGACCGCGTCAGAGACGATAAGTCGGCGCACTATCTCTCCAAGACCGCGACACAGCTCAGGATCATAGAGGTCGTGGCGAAGTGGGTTTCTCTGTACCCCGGAGATTTTGCGCGGCCAGGAACAAGACGCAACCTGGAGGAGTTCATCAAGCACCTTTCCACCGAGCCAATCTTCTCGATCGCAGCCCAGCAAATCCGGCGGCACCTCGAGTACAGTGTGGTGGAAGACGACGATACTGGCTGGGCGAAATCAGACGAAATGGCCGACGAAGAAGGCAGCAAAGTCCTGTCCAAAGACAAAACGCTTTCCACGCCAGATGTGTCCAATGGTATGAGAAGCCTTCATCTTGACGACGACAAGCCGACCGACGAAAGACCGTCGGGCAGCTCCGACTTTTCGCAAGTGGACAGGACCAGCAGCGTTGGAACGCACGTGTCGTTCCATTCTTACGATGAGTACGAGCGAGAGGCGGCGAACATGGAACCCACCGATGTGCTGCCCATGAACAAGTTCCGCTATCACATCTTTATGGACATTTCGGACGACGACATCGCCGACGAGATGACGCGCATCGACTGGGTCATGTTCTCGTCAATACGTATCAGAGACTTTGTGCGGCATGTGAGTCTGTCATTGGACCAACGGTCCAAATGCAAGAGTCTCAAGAACGTGAATCGAATGATCAACCACTTCAACCATGTGGCCAAGTGGGTAGCCAACCTCATCCTGTTGCGAGACAAGGCGAAGCATCGAGCGCAAATGCTGGAGAAGTTTATGAACATTGCGCAAAAGCTGCGGCGGCTCAACAACTACAACGGCCTGGCAGCAGTTCTTGCTGGCATCAACGGCACCGCAGTGCATCGGTTGTCTCAAACATGGGCATTGGTGCCGCCAGAGTCTCAGAAGTCGTTTGCCAAATTGGGCATTCTTATGGGTACACAAAAGAGCCACTTTGCATACCGCCTGGCATGGGAAAATTCGCCATTGCCCAGGATACCGTACATCCCATTGCACCGGAGAGATCTGGTGTCGGCCGAAGAGGGAAGCAAAACATTTGTGGGGCCCGATGGCGACAGAGTCAACTGGAAGAAGTTTGAGGTGCTCGGCGAGGTTCTGCTGCCTCTCATGAAGAGCCAAGGAACTGCGTACCCGAACCTCTCGAAGCATGAGGCAGCCCGAGAGCTGATTCTGGACTGCAGAATGCCGACAGACGAAGAAGTAAGTGAGACGGCTGCGGCGGTTATCTCGGGCAGAGCTAACAACATTTCACAGGAGATTTACCAACGGAGTGTTCAGGTTGAGAGCATCGCGGGAGGCGGGGCCGAGATAAGCAAGAAGAAGTTCCCCTGGTTCGCCAAATAGAAGTTGGTGAGCCGGCGGAGCGTGTCGGTGGAGATACTCCAACAGGTGCATAGCAGCAGACCGCATAAACACGTGATGGCGTAACATCCCGGAGCATTTGGGCCAGGCGGCCACAAGTTCGCGCAAGACATGTGGTCGCATGCTGGCGTATATAAACAAGTCGGATTCAGACAGCATTGTGGGACTGGTTCAACTTTCAAGGCGATTTAGCTTGATTTCCGCGGTATAGATATCCTGTTCAGCAATTCACATCGGGGCCATGGTGGCCTTGTCATTCCTCACGAGGTCCAGGATCATGTTTGCCATGGCAACTGGCGGTTCTCACGACCACAGGCGCCATGTCAGCATCTCACTTCTTGTCTTCTCCGTTCATCTCAAGACTAGGTCGAAGTAGACTTCTAGCCGCACTAGGCATGATCGGCTCGAGGCTTCCTTTCGAAACCACGTTTCCTCCTCACCCTTCCAAGTGCCTGAACAGTAGCGCCAGCCATGTCAAAAACAGCACCTCATCGGCGATCCGTGGGCATTTCCCCTTGTCGGTCGGCGCGGTCCAGGCCACGGCCGGGACCAGCGGCGGCCCAATGCATTGCAAGGTGGCCGGCGAGGAGCTGCCCCGCTAGTTAGGATTGAGGTGCGCTAGAGCCGGTTGACGTCATGCCTCTGAAAGCTCTGATTTTAGCGTTTCAAGGAGAGGGGCAGCAAGGGGAGGGAGCAGCTTCGAAGTTGGAACCGCCCAAGAGAGACAGAGATGGAGAATCACGGTGAGGTAACTGGCTGGCACGCATGTCTGTCATTGACTGGCTCCTGCGGACCAGGCACCGTTGCGGGGACAAGCCATTGGGGGAGCTGCGAGTGCAGTTGATGCTGGTCCGAGTGGTGGAGGTGGAGGGGGCTGGAGTCGACCCGGAGGTACACCTCGAGGTGACCGTGGGAAAGAAAACCAGACATTCCACATGGGCAAACAAAATGGCATAGCTCGAATGCCCCGCGGTCGCCCCTCAACCTTGGCCGCTGCTGCGTACTGCTGCGTGTGCTGCTGCAACCTGCTCTTACTCGCGTTGCAGCTCCCCAGCAGCCTGCTTGCTCAGTGCTCGCCGTTACCTCCGCTGACACTCCGCCTACCCTCCTAGACTCGAGGCTGGCCTAGCTCTGTTATCGCTCTGCTTTCGTGGCTGATAATGACGCTGCTGCCGGTCAGGTACCTTGCCTGCTGCTGAGGGCGCTATCGCTCTTCCTTGCGGACCGGAGCTCCCGCCATCGCCCGCCCTTCCCAACACGTCGGATTCTTTGCTCATCACACAGTGAGGTACACAGCCGCGTGTTTTTTCCCCCCTTCTTGCCTCTTTCTTCTGCCTTCCCCCCCTCACTCACTCCCTCCCTCTCTCCCTCTGAAATATTATCATTACTCTACTTTCTTACGCCATCTTGCATTCTGCGTAGTCGACTGCCTCCGCCTGAATAGCTAGCTCGACGACCCAGGTGCGAAGCTGATCGCCCGCCGCTGAAGCCATCGTGATACGTGACGTGCCCTGCCGAGCTGTTTTTGTTAGCATTGCTAGGGTGTCTGGTCCTTACTAAAGGTCACCTCTGTCCCGATCCCGCACTTCGTTCCGAAGCAGAACCTTCACCTACTCTTCTCGCCACAACCCACAGCCCTCTCCCGTTTCCGTCCTCGCAAATCCCTCATAACTCCTCTTCACCTGCCTGCGCTGCTGTGACGGCCCTGCTGCCACCCACCTCGCCTGTGCTCTTAACGGTGTCCCAATTCGCCTGCCACCATGGTCGTCTTTGACGGACACGAGTACCTTACCGAGGAGGAGAAGCGCCTCAAACAGGACCGGAAGCGTGAGAAGTACTGGAAGAAATGGGGTCCCTACGTCGCCGAGCGCCAATGGGCCACTGGTGAGTTGCAGCTCTGCCGCTGTAACCCGCGACAGGTAAAGAACGCCATCTAATCCGAGCTGTGTCGCAGTGCGAGAGGACTACAGTCCTGACGGAGACGCGTGGAGTCGTGAGGATCCCCCGCCATTCTCCACGGAATGCCCCAATTGCAACCCGCTGACAGGAAGCCCCAGACTTTACCCACGACGACGCACGATCCCGAGCCTACAGATGGGGTGAGGATGGAATTGCTGGCGTTTCCGACACTCACGGCCTCCAGAACATTGGCTTTGCTTTCTGGAACGAGGAAGAGTGAGCCAAACCGTGTTGCAAGCCTTTGCATTGTGTCGTTGCTGACGGTACGATAAGTGATTTCCTCAAGGAAAGACTGTTTGGTCTCTCGAACCCCCAGGGCAACCACGGCGAGAGTATCAAGGAAGCTCACTTCCACGTCGACAACACACCTGTAAGTACCAGCGCCCACCTCCATCATTGCAGCCCACTTGTTAACAAGGACTCTAGACGGTAAGCTCGATATGGCCGGTCTCGAGTTGCTCCTACTGACTGAGCGCTCGCAGCACTCATACATGAAATTCCTGTACAAATACCCGCAGAAGAAGTTCCCCTACAAGGACCTCCTGGACGAGAATGCGAGAAGAGGTAAGGAAGACAAGGAGTACCAGATTGTAGACACGGGCATCTTCGAAGAAGACCGCTACTGGGATATCTTTATTGAGACGGCAAAGGAGACGGACGACCCCGAAGAGATTCTGTTCCGTGTCACCGCGTGGAACAGAGGTCCTGACCCGGCGCCGCTCCATATCGTGCCGCACATGTGGTTCCGCAATACGTGGGCCTGGGGTCGCGAGTCCGAAGACAAGAAGCCGTCCATCGAGGCCGTTTCCGAGGGTTTGGCCCAGTCTAAGCACCACTCACTGGGAGATCGGTACCTCTTGATGTCACCCTCGCCTGGTGTCGGTTCCAGCGGCGAGGACGTCCTGCCCAAGATGCTGTTCACTGACAACGATACCAATTACGAGTTGTTGTACAAGCAGAAGAACAAGACTCCCTACGTCAAGGATGCCTTCCACCGGTACATCTGCGAGAACGAAAAGGAGGCCGTTAACCCTGAACAGAAGGGCACCAAGTGCGCCGCCTGGTTCAACTTCAACGAGGACGGTGGCGTTCCTCCCGGCGAATGCGCCGTCGTCCGTTTCCGCTTTTCCAAGAAGAACCAGACCTACTTCGACGAAGGCGACTTCGATGACCTGATCGATCTTAGAATTGCAGAGGCTGACGACTTTTACTACCGTCTTAGCCCTCTCCCCATGGCAGATGACCTCCGGAACATCCAGCGCCAGGCCTTCTCTGGAATGATGTGGACGAAGCAGCACTACCTCTTCATTTGGGACCAGTGGGCGAACGGTGACCCGACGCAACCCCCTCCGCCCCCTAGTCGAAAGGACATTCGCAACTCTCAGTGGAAACACATGCACTGCGATGACATCTTGTCAATGCCCGACTCCTGGGAGTACCCGTTCTTCGCCGCTTGGGACAGTGCGTTCCACTGCATCACATTAGCGATGATGGATCCCGATTTTGCGAAGAAGCAGCTCGACCTCTTCACGCGAGAGTGGTACTGCCACCCCAACGGCCAATTGCCGGCGTAAGCATAACCAAAGCTGGCCGATCGAGATTGGTGCTAACTATACGTAGATACGAATGGAACTTTGGCGACGTCAACCCTCCCGTCCATGCGTGGGCAACGTTCCGTGTGTTCAAGATTGAGCGCAAGCTGTATGGCCGACAGGATCTCGACTTCCTCGAGAGAGTGTTCCAGAAGCTGTTGCTGAACTTCACTTGGTGGGTCAACCGTAAAGACGCCGAGGGCAAGAACGTCTTCGAGGGAGGTTTCCTCGGCCTCGACAACATTGGTCTGTTCAACCGTTCCGAGCCTCTCCCGACTGGTGGTTCTTTGGAGCAGGCCGACAGCACCGGTTGGATGGCCTTCTACTGCCTCAGTATGCTCAACATCGCGCTCGAGCTCGCGAAGCACCGACGGACGTACGAGGATATCGCTTCAAAGTTTTTTGAGCACTTCATCTTCATCAGTGACGCCATGACCTTCAGGACTGGCCAGAAGGACGAGAAGTCTCTGTGGAACGACGAGGATGGCTTCTACTACGATGCCATCTCGTGGGGAGGCCCCTGGATCCAGCAACTCCCAGTCCGGTCCCTCGTCGGCCTGATTCCGCTCTACGCGACCCTGACGCTCGAGCCTGAGCTGATCAATAAGCTGCCCTCGTTCAAGAAGCGGGTCGACTGGTTCATGGAGAACCGCTGTGACTTGGCCGAGAGGAACATGGCCAGCATTGCCAAGCGTGGCAAGGGCAACAGAATTCTATTGTCCATAGTCAGCAAAGACAGGCTCGAGAAGATCCTCTACCGCATGCTTGACGAGGAGGAGTTCTTCAGCGAGCACGGCATTCGATCCTTGTCTAAGTACCATAAGGAGAACCCGTTCTCGATGGAGGTCAACGGACAGACTTTCTCCGTCGGCTACGTCCCTGGTGACTCCGACAGCGGCCTGTTTGGCGGCAACAGTAACTGGAGAGGCCCCATTTGGCTGTGCGTCAACTTCCTTCTGGTCGAGTCTCTTCAAAGGTTCTTCCTCTTTTACGGGCACGAGTTCCAGGTTGAGTGTCCCACCGGAAGTGGCGACTACATGCATTTGGGACACGTTTCCGAAGAGATTCAGCACCGCCTGCAGCACCTGATGACCCGCAATGACGAGGGCCGCCGCAGCATCAACGCTGGAAACGACCTACTCGACTTCGATCCCTACTGGAAGGACTACCTCTGGTTTTACGAGTTCTTCGACGGCGACAGTGGTCGCGGACTCGGCGCCACGCATCAGTGCGGTTGGACCGGTTTGATGGCACGCATGATCCACGATACTGGGTAAGACTTTCTCCGCCTGATGCAATTCCCAAGACCCTGCTAACAACACTTCAGCATCAACTGCCGTCTACCTCACACTCCTCGAACCCCCTCGGCTGGAATGTCCCATTACTTTGACGACATCTTTGCTCGTGGCACCGAACGCCGCGGCTCCATGACTCCTGGCCCCGGCGGCAAGCCTCGGATGCGGAGGTCATCCACGGCGAGATCCATTGGCGCGAGGAGTGACTTTGATGAGACCAACGGCGACGATTCACTCAGTAACTCGACCACGCTAGATGACCCCGAGAAGCTCCGCGAGAGAATGAGGGAGAAGTCGGAGGCAGACGCACATATGCACCGCTACATCTCGGACCAGCTTGAGCGCTTCAAGGAGGACAAGGAGCACGTGAACGGAAAAGATAATGAATACGAGGCCGGTGCCTAGGTTATCAAAGTAATAGGTAGACAGGGGACGGACACACTGGCAGGTTGGTGCTCGTATGTTGAAAGAAGGCGGTCGGTCATCGGGAGGAGAACGAGAGAGCATCCATGACGTTCCTTACGTACGGAAGATGATGGAAAAACTGGCCATTACTGCATATAGAGCTATAAACAGGACTATTATTAGACTGCAGCGGTAAACTTACCTATGCTAGATATATGTAGAATGGGGTTTCAAAGATGGACGTTGTCTCCGCCCCTCGTGCTTGTTCTTTGAAAATTGACAGGTAACCCGAACCGCCTTGCAATGAAGCATCGTTTTCACCGCCGCGTAAGAGATTTGTGCTCTAGCAGATATGGGTTGGAGAACGTGAGGCTTATCAACGACCCCCAGTAAACCGTCCGTGTAACCATCATCAACCTCGTAGCGAATCCGTGAGCCAAGCTGGTTGAGTCAGCCGCGTTCACGCACACAGGTTTCCGGGTCGAACGGTCTCTGACGACCGCCGTCAGAGGTCTCGTTCCCTGTTTAAGAGCGTTCGCCCGCTTGCGCGCGATGAGCCGACTTTCCGAGGAGAGAGGAAAGAATCGAGGTCCACACCCTCCCTTCGTTCCTTTGCCCTTCCGAGGCCGGCCAGAGTAGCTCGGCTAGGCTGGGTTGTCCGTTGGATTTCCCGCACCGGGTTGCGGGAGGGTGGGCTTCATGTCAGTTTCGTGTAGGGAGTACTGATGGAGCTGAGCCCCCCTCCTCCCCCCTTTCGAACCTCATCCCTTTCCGGGACCGATTTCTTCTGCTTCTGGAGTTTCTATTTCCGTGTCACGCGAACGGACGGGGGTGGGGGCCGCAGCGGACCGTGCCGAGCCGTGGAGCTGCTCGTGAGCATTACATGGGAGCAACAAGGGCGCCTGCCACCCCTGTGTGCTCGTTTCGAACCGCGTCGGACGATGTCTGATGGGCCTGTTGTTGTTTTCCATGTAGGCCGTACGTTGAGCCTCGCTCTTGTGTTCTGTGCTGGATTAAAAGGAGAGTTGAGGCGCATCTCGCGTCTGAGCCTGGCCGATACATACGTCCGGTTCCCCTCGATAACAGCTCACACACCTCGGAAGACACAAGGCTGGGGAGGGAGGCTCAAGAGCATAGTCGAGGGGGTCGGGGATATGGACGTGGCGTTTAGAGTTCCGTGAATGCTTTCTATTGTAGACTATGCACAGCGCGTCTTCATTCGGCCCCGGGGGAAATTCGAAAGAAACTATCCCGCTCTCGCTCTCGCTCGTAAGGGGCAAAAACCGTCTTTCAAGCTTTGCAGCCTCCACGGGCTTTTCGCGTGAGAGGGGCCGCAACGAGACGGCTCTCTCTAATCGCAACATTGGAGCCCGCAGCAGCACAGCCGTTCTTCGCCCCCCTGGTCGAGTTTACAAGAGACAGACACACCCACGCACACATACACACACAAAGAGAAAAAAGGAGGTTGGTGGGAGGGATTAGGACTTTTGCTAGTCGGTTTCTTTCATGCTAGTTTGTGTCGGTGAAGAGGTTGTTTTACAAAGTGTCGGTGAGGAGCTTGTTGAGCTTGGCAATCTTGCCGGAGACGCTGAGGTCGATGGTCCGGTCGCCAATCTCGACGATGAGGCCTCCGACGATGTCGGGGTTGACCTGGGTTGCGGTGTTAGTTGGGCGGTTTCGTCGGGTATCTCAACTCCTGAGTCCGAGGGCCTCGGAGGACGTCCTCGGAGGTCCCGGCATGGTGTGAAGCATGAAACGTACCTGGTTGGTGACCTTGAGCTTCTTGCCAGCACCGGCGTAGGCGGACTTGGAGATGGCGGTCTCAAGGCGGTTGAGGGTCTTGTTGTCGAGTTGCTGGGATGATGTCAGTGACTGCGTTCCGAAATTCGCCCGTTCGACGATATATCCCTCTCCGAAATTGCCTCGTCACATCTCGTCGTGTTCGGTCCTTCAACAGGCCAACGCCGGTGGACGAGACGATTCCGGGCCATATCCGTTTACACGGATGGAACGCCCTGGAAGGATATCGGGTTGAACGGGCCACTGCTCTAAGCCTGAGAAACATACCGTAGCGCTGGTGACGACAAGCTCGACCTCGCCGCGGGCGGCGCTCATGATCTCGGCGAACTTCTGGGTGATGCCGGGAAGGAGGCCGAGGCGGTTGTTCTCGGCGAGGGCGGCGAGGAAGTTCTTAACCGTCTCCTGGGAGCCGGCGCCAGCCTGCTTGGTGAGCTCGGCGACGATGGCATCCTTGTCCTCGGGGGTCAGGGTGGGCGCGGCGAGGACGGTGGTAAGCTTGGGGTCCTTGGCGAAGATGGCCTCGAGGGTCGAGAGGGCCTTGGCCGTGGGGTCGAGTGAGGAGGACTTGGCCGCCGCGGTGTACTGTGAAATTGACGCAGTTAGCCTTCCGTCTTTTTTCGTCATGTTTCCCCAAGTTCCCTGCCCTCCGTCTTCAATCTCGCGGTTTCCTCCATTCCTCCCCAATTGACCCAATTGAACCACCGGAGGGTATCGCAAAGGGGCAGGGGCGTACCAAGGCAGTAGCGTAGGTGCCGTCAAGGCCAAAGACGGCGACGGGGGGCTTGACGTTGTCGGACGCGGCCGAGGCGGCGGCGGCGTAGGTGCGGACGGCCGGGACGCGGGCAGAGGCGACGATGCGCGACGCGGGAGCCGCCGCGCGGAGGGTGCGAACAGCCTGTCTCGAGAACATTTCGGGCGAAGTAAAGGGGGAGCTTCGTTTGTGGGTGGTAGTGTTCAATTGATGGGAGACGGGCGGAGGAAGGGATGGCTGGATTCGTGTAGGCTGAGCTGTGTCGGTTTTCGAGGTTGAGGTTTGAACTTCGGCAATTTGGGATGTTGATGCCTTGGGGCCCTGGTGCTAGGTGCTAGGTGCTGGGGCGGCTGGTGAGGCATCAACTTAGGTAAGCGGGTCAAGGGTTTGCATCGGTGGAAACCGGAGCTGGTCGTTCAGTGTTGTTGGTAGCATCCATCAGTACGCTATTACTGGTCTGCAGGTGCAGGCCCCACCTCGATTGACTTCTCGAATGTCGTCGTTGAGATGAGATTCCACCAATGTTCTAAACGAGACTCTCTTGTAGTCGAGGACACATATAAAGACTCGTTCTCAATGCTTGATCCTCAACCCAAAACCGTATTGCCCGTAACCCTGTATGTAGTCTACAATAATATCACAGTAACCGCTCCCTGCCCTGTGTCCACAGGCTCAGCAGTGTCAAAGCCCAACGCGCCATTCATCAGACCTTCCCTTATTACCTCGCCAACCGGCGTACCATCCGTGTTTCCCCAACGCCCAGCCAATGCATGCAATGATACCTCGATTAACTGCTGTGACCAGCCTCAATCGCTCTCAATCATCTTCTCGGCGAGATCATTTAAAGGGCCATAAAAGTCCTTGCCGCTCGCGAGCTTGTGCTCGTCGACGAAGAGCACGTATTGCTTGAAACTCGTGTTGAGATGCGGCTCCAGGCCGAGTTCTCTGATGACGGCGTAGTGGTGGCAGTAAACGTGGGCGTATACACGGTACATGCGCTTGAAGATCTGCCGCACAGTCGACGGGAATGATTTGGGAAAGGGAACACCTGTTTCTGTCTTTAGCAAATATACTCCATACACTCCGGAAATCTCGATGCGCACCAATTCTGCTCGGCAAGATCTGCTCATCATCAATGTGTCTCTGCACCCAAGCCATCAGGTGCTCGATATAGTCTGGGGCGGCCATCTTGGTCGGTCTCTTGTAGTTCTCGTTATCCTGCCATAGGTACTCGAACTCGTCGGTCGCCTTCATCTCGGGACATGACTGGGGCGAGCAGAACTCGGTGATGGCGCCGTAGAGGAGGTTGATCTGGTTGTAGAAGTCGACCACTGTGGTTGGAGCGTGTCAGTCGCGGTACTTCCTTTGTTCGACCAGTCCCACCCTCTGAAAAGGCTTACTATTGACTGCCATCCACTCATTCTCGTCCTCGCCCTCGGGAAGCTTGACAACCTTGCGGAGGCTACCTCCTCCGAGCGTCGCCTCGGCATACTGCCGCAGAGCGACACCGTTGTTGGCTCCCTTGACGGTGCGTGCTCGAAACTGGTTCCTAGCCGCCTTCTGGTTACTGTCATCGGCGCAGTCGTCGTCAGCAGCTGTTAACACCGGTTCGGGTATCTGAGGCTCGGAGAGGTTGATAACGGTCATGTCTCGACTGACGAGACCACCTTCGTGGCTGCGCGGAGGGTCGGGCACAGCTGGCGGTACAATAGGGGGCGGCAGCGATGGTATCTCCGCCAGCAGGCCTGTCCTCACGCTGAGGTACTGCAAGAGGGACATCATGGAAGCGATGGTGGGTGTGGTACTGACACTGTGAGGCCCGCGACCCTGTCCATGGTGTGCGACGGTTATTGTAAAATGCGCTCGAAGGGGTTCGTTATTTAATACTGTCGTCAATGGCTGCCCATTCCAGCGGTTAGCGGGGTAATGGAACAGTTGAAATCCAAAAGTAAGCGCTGAGGGATGTCATTGTCATAAGGGCACATACCAGATATCTGATGACGTCGGAATGTTGTTGCCGGATGCTAATGACAGATTTGTGCGGCTTGGAAAGATAAGTTTGAGGAGGAAAATATCAAGTCAAGAAGCTGAAGGCTCCACGATCACGCTGTTGGTTGTTTGGGTGACAGGAGGCAATGTGCTTGTGAAAGGGCCTACTGCTTGGAAGGGATGAGTGGTGTTTATGCGCTTGCCCAATCGGTGCGGTTGCTGGGCTGCAGGGGCCGGGCCGGTGGGCACCTAAGCCACAATTTCCTCTGCTGAGTGTGGCTGAAGTGGTCCAAACGCACGGTGCTCCTCCGTCTCCCGTAAGGACGGACAGCCGGGTGGCTTCAGACGGGGTTCCTATTTCCTGGAGTCCAGGACCCAGAATTACGGCGATGCTCTACATCTTCCGCAAGGGCTGTGGTGTTGGTCGGTGTATCGTGGATGTCGGGTTAGAGACCCACTCGTGCAGAGTCTCACAACACTAATAGTGTGCACCTTACTCACTCGCCCAAGCCTGTCCTTGCGTGCCTCTCAACGATCAAACTCAATCCTCATCGATGAATTCTGCCGGTCGGAATTTTGAATAGCCTCAACTCAAAGTGGAGACAACTGTCATCCCCGCATTCGTGGTTCACCCTTTCCCCTCATTGTCCCTCCACTTCAACGTCCAAGAATAGTTGATTCTCGGTACGGCGAGCCAGGTGTTCCTCGGTGCAGACCAGTCCGAGACTGACATATCGTGGGCCTAAGCTTCACACATGACCAGTGATGCTGAAAACCCGGCACCAGCGTCGTCATGAGCGGACCGCAGATCTCACAAATGCGTGGGCACAATCTTGTTTCCCCCTGCAACCCCTGATCCGGAGAGGGAGTTGCTATTTAGATCGCGCTTGGTCTTCCTTATTGATTCTGGAAGCTGGCCAGTTCACATGTGGTGTGTCGAGACTGAAGAGTGCCCGGCATGCGTGCTCTACATTTCCTCTCGTTGCTCTGCAGGCTCGCTGAGGCCAAGATAGACCGTCAGAAAGTCGTTCAAGCCTTCAACCCCTGCCGCAATGCCAGCTCCCCAGAGACGCCGCTGCAGGTAGGCAACGGCAACTTCGCCTTTGGCGCCGACATCACCGGCCTGCAGACCTTCAGCCCCTTCGCAACGATGTCTACCTGGGGCTGGCACAACTTCAGCCTACCCACGACGCCAGGCCAAGCCTCGATTGAAGGTCAGCAGCAGTCGCGGTCTAGACTCAGTGCGCATAGTATATGCTGACCCAAAAACTCGACAGACTACCACGGCACGGAATGGTGGACTCACGGTCGGCTGGTTCAGTACAACATGGCCAACCCCTCCAACAACGATATCGCAAACTGGCTCCGCGAGAACCCCCACCGCATTAACCTAGGCACCATCGGCTTTTCCTTCAGCGACAGCAACGGCAATGTGGCCGTCACGGAGGGCATGCTCGGGAACAAGGAGCAGACGCTGGACATGTGGACCGGCGTTATCCGCTCCAGCTTCACCTACAACAACCACACGGTCAAGGTCGAGACCTGGGCCGACCCGACCTCAGACACCGTGGCCGTGGCCGTTGACTCGGTACTCCTGTCCTCAGGCGAGCTATCCCTCTTCTTCGACTTCCCTTACCCTACAAACGACAAGTTCGGCGCGCCCTTCGTCGGCCTCTTCAACCAAACGGACAAGCACAAAACGTCTCTATCGAGTTGCAGCGGCGCGGGAAACCAGGCCCAGATCCACCATGATCTAACGACGGCGCAGTATGATCTGCGGCTCGAGTGGGATGTCGCTGGAGGCAACGGGACGGTCAGGGCGCCGACTGACGGCAGCCATCGATATGTCCTATCTGTCAGGGGTACGAACACGCTCCGGCTCACGGCCAACTTTGCGCCATCGAAGCCCGCAAGCCGGCCCAAGTTCGGCGACGTTGTAGAAGCCTCGCGGGAGTGGTGGCCTTCATACTGGTCCGAAGGGGCTTTCATCGACATGACGGGCACTGCAGATTCCCATGCCACTGAGCTCCAGCGTCGAACAATACTATCGCAGCATCTGATAGCTATCAACTCGGCGTCAGACTATCCCCCCCAAGGTGAATCGAACCTCCCTTTCGTCTCCTTCCGGTACAAGCTGACAAACAAACAGAGTCCGGTCTCGTGAACAACGGTTGGTTTGGCAAATTCCACGTAAGCAGCCCCAAGAACCCTTAACCACAAACAACCCGAATAACACCCCAGAAGATGGAAATGATCCTTTGGCACACCCTCCAGTTCGCTCGCTGGAACAACCACGCCCTCCTCGCCCGCTCCCTCCCGCACACCTACACTCGCCTCCTTCCCTCCTCCCTCGCCCGCGCCGACACGCAGGGCTACGCAGCGCCCGCTGGGGCAAGATGACGGACCCCTCGGCCATCGACGCCCCCGGCGAGATCAACACCCTCCTGATATGGCAGCAGCCGCATCCGATGTACTTCGCCGAGCTTGAGTACCGCCACACGCCCGACCAAGAAACCCTGGAGAAGTGGGACGCGGTCCTCACGGCGACGGCAGACTTCATGGCGTCCTACGCCTTTCGCAACGAGACCACGGGCGTGTATGATCTCGGTTCGCCAATGTACTCCGTCTCGGAGAACACCAACCCCAACGCAACGGTGAACCCGACCTTTGAGCTCGCGTACTGGCGCTTCGGCCTCGACGTCGCCATGTCCTGGAAGCACCGCCTCGGCAAGCCCGTCCCCAAAGCCTGGACGACAGTCAGGGATAACCTCGCGCCATTGCCTGTGGTCGACGATACGTACCCTGTCTACGAGGGCATTCCTGACATGTGGACCAACACCACGACGGTTCAAGACCACCCGGCCATGGCGGGGATCTTCGGCCTGCTTCCGCCGCCAGCCTCCGGGCCGCCGCTGAACCGCACGGTGCTCGAGAACACGGCCGCGCGCATCTGGGAGCTGTGGGATCTCGACGAGTCGTTTGGTTGGGACTTCCCCATGCTTGCGATGAATAGCCTGCGACTGGGCGACGCGCAACGCGCGGTCGAGTATCTGCTGCACCCGACGTTCCAGTTCGACGACGCGGGGTATCCCGTCGGGGGTACCAGGGTGCCGACACCGTACTTCCCGAGTTCGAGTAGCTTGCTGCTGGCAATGGCTATGATGGCTGGGGGGTGGGATGGCAGGGAGGGGCCGCATTTCCCTGAGGGGTGGGATGTTGCGGTGGAAGGTTTCGCTCCTGGACTGTAGTTGGAATTAGGGCCAGTGAGTTTAGACTCAATTCAGCTAGCTGTCAACGGGGTATTTTGTCTGAACAACGAAACTCCTCTTCGCATTGGTGGGCTTTTGCTCCCAGCTCTATCCTAAATGGCTGCGAGACCACAAGTTCCATCAAGACCTCGTATGGACAGGCATCGGCAGGTACAGCATGCTTGGATACCCAAAAACATCAGCCGGTGGCCCGTGTTAAACATTTAAATTCCTCTTCTGCTGGCGTCCGTCATTACGACGGACCCATGGGTGACGAGCATTTCACAATATTCTGCTCAACCACCCAACCAGCCCTCCCTCCTGCGGCGTCAGACGACAAAAACGAAGACCCGATGCGTCGCATTACCCAGCGTTCCTTGAGACCGGCCTTCTCTCTGCTTCAGCAACTCGGAGCTCGTTTTCCTCTTCTGGCTCACAGATCCACTCTCGTTCAGCGTGCGTTTCAGTTTTGTTTTTTGGGGGGGAAGAAGGGGGGAAGAAGGGGGCACAGAAGCTCCTCGGACAGTGATTTGCGTAGTGATCAGGTTTCCGCGTAGAAGTCATCATAAGGGGGTGTGGGGTGCTGCACACACGAAAGACAGATAAGGGAAATCAGAGCAGGATCTCGCCCATGTTCTCGCCTTCGAAGCCCAGCGTGCTCAGCTTCTTGATCCGACCCTTGTCGCGCGCCTTATCCTTGTTCTTTCTCTCGGCCGCCAGGCCCTGTACGAGCTTGAGATCGGCCGGCTCGTAGCCCGGTGGCGGATCGTCGTCCTTGTCGAGGTCGATCTCGCCCAGGAGGAGCACGTTCTCGCCGCGCACGAGGAAGATGCCGCGCTTGATGTCGGCAAAGAGCCCCCTCTCGCGCGGAGGGTTGGCCTCCGGGTCCGGGTGGGCGTAGACGCGTTCGACGGTGTCTTGGAGGACGAGGTTTGCTGGAGAGCGACCGATTAGCCATCCGTTGGGAGATGATTGCCTCGTGCGCATAGCTGGCTGGCAGTACGGCGCATGGTGCACATACCAAACTGGTCCCAGCTGCGGAGGACACCTATTAGTTTGCGCCCGTCGCGGAGCGCGACCATGAGCTTCTCTGCCGTGGAGGTTAGCGTTCTGTCGCTAGTAACACGGCGCATCAATGCAGCGGGGGCTTTCGTGGTGTTCCCATACTGTCGGTCATGTCCAGAAGCTGCGCCGCAGTGGTGAACATCTGAGGCGGCAGCTGAGAGGTCTGTTGAGGCGGCGGCGGCGCGCGGCCGCCGAGAACGGGCTGGGCCCCTTGAGGAGGGGCATCGGAGATGGTGAGGTTTTCCATATTATCTCGTTGGCATTGGTGTCTTAAAGTAATTGTATCCCGGCCTGTCCCAGTCCATCGATTTCGTGCAAAGGAGGGTTGGGTAGTTGCGACGTAGCGAGGCGAAAGCTTATAATGTAGCGCGGGTGAGCATCGTCGGGGTCGAATGGCCGTTTGTTACTTCCTTTGCTCTTCCACCAGGCTCGTTTCTTTGGCAGGTACGATGGGTCGGAGGTCACAGTCTGTGTTCCAATCAAGCCATCATCATCGTGGGTCCACCCCTAGCATGACCTGGCGAACGAGCGGCGGGTAGACAGCCCGCCAGGTGCGGCATCGGAAGCCATGTTTTTGCGTCGTCCGAAGTCGACAGGGCAGGAACTGGATTACCCCGGCCGCGACCCCGAGCACGGATCGCTTGCTGGAGCTGGGCGGGTAGGGGCACGTGAAAGGCGGGGCATCAAAATCTCTGATGATCTCAGATGCATGCGGGGCAGTTGTTGTCGCAGTTGCAGTCCCTGATACCGTGGAGGGGTAGCAGCCAGTCACCAGCTCAACTTGGGTTTTGGCTCTTGGCTTTGTCTGCGCAGACTTCTGTGTCGCGCGGATGACTGGATGGGCGGTCTTGGGTCACACGAACCCAAAGGGCTGCAGCATGCTTACTTCTAGCTTCGTGTTGCTTTCCTTCACGATACCACTCTCTGTGGCCTACTGTGTGTTGTATCTATCTATGATTCTGGGAAGTGTTTTTTTCCCGCAATGAACCGGCAGATCCAAAGTGATTTCATTCCAGTCATAGATAAATAACCATGACAATCTGCCGCAATCATGCCTCCCGCTTCGCCAATTCGCATGTGTAGTTTACCCTCTTATGCATCCAAGCCATGCCCAGCTCTGGGCCGCCCCTTTTTAGCTTTTCGTCGTCTATAGCAAGAAAGCCAGCCAACAACGCCCGTGTCATGATGCAAGTATTTGTTTGATTTTTCTTTTCTTTTTCTTTCCACGCTGGGTTAATAAGAATGCGCTTTCGTAGAGCAAATGGAATCGGCCATTGAGGCGTCCGTCATGGGCCGGTGATTCGTGAAGAAGGGAGTGTATCAGCATAGGGCGCCTTCTCAGATGGCGGCCGGGGCGGGGAACTTCGTAGTACTGCGCGCGTGAAAGATACATACTTTCGCCGTCGTAATGATGGGCAGGGGGAGAGGGACCGAGGCGCCGGCGCGCCCAATGTGTATCATGACTTCTTCATAGTGCATCTAGTCAAGGCCTCAAGGAGCTCAGGTCTGGCTGCCAAAGCATCCGTGGCTTGTTCATATGTCATCCACTTCCGCTCCCTCTTGTGTCTCTCGGGCCAGTCATCCTCCTGCGTGGTGACGGTGGCCTCGTAAAAGCGATACAAGGCCTTGGCCGAGTCCTTGCTCGAGTGCTTGGGTGCGCGTGTTTCGACAATGTCTCCTAGGTCATAATCGATCTCGATGGTGATGCCGGCCTCTTCCCAGGCCTCACGTGCCGCCGCTTCGGTGCATTCTTCGTCTGTCTCCCAGCCGCCCTTGGGCAGTACCCAGCCCTTCCGGCGAGTGGACTGGATGAGGAGTACGTAGCGCTTGTCTTTGGTTAAGGGAACAACACCAGCAACCAAGCGCTCGCCTTTGGAGTTGTAACCTGCATTGACAAGGTGTCAGTGGGTCCCGCGCTGCGAGCAGGCGCACCAGGGTCGGGGGAGAGGCTCAGGGTGGAAAGGGTTTCGCCTCTGTCCCCGTTTGCACACTTACGCTGCTTGCTTCTTCCCGTACGCGACTCCATCGTCCGTTCCTTGTGTGAGGAAGCCATGTTCGGCAGCCAAAGAATCGCGGGATTCGTTGTGGGATGAGGTTGGAGGGGTAGGTGGTGGTGTGGGCTGCGCTGAGATGCCGTTGCGGTAGATCCGGCAACTTTTTTTTCTCGCCGTTGATTAGCAAGTCGAACGCTGACCAGGCTGGGGGTTGGTGTCGGGGTTTGATGCGGGCTCAAAGGTTTTTCAACAACATGATCGCGTTTTGTTGGTGATAAAGTGGTTGACGGTGACAAGTCTCTGATCCCCGGGTCTGAGGAGTGAATCTTGGGTTGCTGGCGCGTGTTGAAGCTTCGGATGCGACCGGTTGAGAGCTGGAGCTTCCAGATTTCTCTGAAGGTCTGGCCAGGGCACACCTCACACGGTGTGATTGTAGGTGCGGCAGCGACAGCAGCTGAGAGGGACTGGGGGAACGCTCGGATGGATTCACCACGGCGCTGGAGAAACGAGTGGGACCAGCCTGTGTCGGGCTGGCAGTCGTCGCACGTTTCCGGCTAGAGAGCAAACCTTGACCGAACTGATTCACTCAATGGCTGAGGCGAGCAAAAGCAAGTGAACTGTAGTCGAATGGACGAGAGCAGAGTCAGAAGAGAGCAGGCAGTAACAGTGCCGTCGTCTGTCTTCCTCGGGGGTTTGAGGCAGAGGTTGGTGAAGATTGGTTGGCCGGAGGAGAGAGGACCAGGAGGATGAGGCAGCAGGGCGGCAGCAGATATGACTGAGGCACCAGCTTGTGACGAAAGGCCCTAGTGAGAGGGCAATAAATACTGTCTTTTGGCTTACGACCTGACCGCGATGGGCACGGGGCAGATGGGTTTAGCGTGGAAGGAGAGAGAAGTCAAGACCGGGAAAGGCCAGGATGAAAAGAAGTTGCTGGAGCCGCCGTCGCAGTAACAATAGCTGGGAGGAGCTCTGGTGCAGGCCAGAGGTTGGCATGTCTCGTGCCATAGGAGCAGAGCCGAGGGGGAGGGAAGGGCTCCAGGGGAAATTAAAGTTGATTTATATACTCAACCCTTTGAGGACAGAGCTTGTGCCTCTAGCAGTCCGCGGCACCGGGTAGGGCAAGACAACTCAGGTGGTGGTCCAGCTAGCAGGCTCCGTACGGGCAAAATAACAAGAGAGGGAAAAAGAGGTCAGGGTACGATGCCAGGCTGGGGACGGATGGGTTGGTGTGGAAGGATAGCGTGGTGTGGCTGCGGCGTGTGGGAAGGATGAGCAGGTGGGCAGGACGAGAGGAGAGGCGTGGATTGAGCGTAAAAAAAATAAAAATAAAAACCGTCGAGAAAATGAATGTACACGGTCGGAGGAGAAAATGAAATAAAGCAAAACCCAAAATCAACAGGGTGTGGAAAGGGGACCGGGATGGGCGTGAGAAGTGACATGCATGGGAAAGCTCCCCGTTGGTTATTCGATTCAGGGCAGGGGCAGCTCCCCCAACCTGGGAAAGGGAAAGAGCAGGCGGGGGCCAGTCACCTTTGACCTGCCCGGCCATGAGGGCCTCAAGTACCTTCGTTTCTCTCAGAATCCTATTGAAAGTACCTCCCTCTCCTGGCATCAAAGGACCAGGCCAAGAAAAAAGCGTAATGACGACCCCCGTCAACCGGTGTTACTACCGGTCATCCTTGATCCGTCCTCTCTGTCGCTCCTGTTCAACGTCTCTACGCGCCTAGCCTCAGCAATTTCGCCTCCTATTCAGCGTGGAGCAACAGGCAGGTCGCAACAGAGATCTGTACCTTCTCTTACACTTTGCATGGCCTGATACATGACTTGCCGGACGGCATTCGACGACACCGCCGCTAACCCTCTTACAGTACCTTGATCGATGGGCTCAGGTCAGTCTCATCGTCCACGCCCAGGAATGGTACAGCGTCCAAACCCAATGTTCCAGCACTTTCTCACCATGACCGCCGTGTCAGTGACGGATCCTGGCTGGCCCTTGGATTGGGTACATACCGGAACACTTCATTTTATCTTCGGCCACAGGCTACAGTACCTGCCCACTGTTCGTCAACCTCGCCGCCAGCTCGCTTCAACGCTCAAGCATTGACGCCAAATGTGCCGCATGTCTGCAGGCTCGGCATCCACTGCACTTGCGGCAGGGCATGTCCCCAAAACTGCGTTGGAGGGGTGGGATGCTGCAGCTGTCGGGTCGTGATGCGACCCGAGTCGAGTCCTGTCAAGTTCCGTTGAGTATGAATAGCAGACCTCAAGTACCCGTACGCACGTAGTACCTCGTAAGAGCGCCAACGACAATCGCTCAGTCTTATTGCGCTCGACCCATTCGTACCCTTTGTCCACCGTTTCGGCATTTTGCTGCTTTCTTCGCTCTCAAGTGCAACAACCTCTCCTCACCGTTCCGTCCACGAACTTCGTCAGTCTTCAGCACTCGACACCCTGCAACTTGCACCTCGTTCGCATTATTGCCCACAGTTCCAGCCATGCCGTTAGACTGCAAGAGGCTGCCAGTTTGAAACCAAGAGACAGGCTTGAAATGGTCTTCTTGCCGGTCGTATGTGAACGTTCTTACATGCTGTTGGATGGTCTTCCTTTGAGTTTGCCCGGCGTCTCCAAAGGTTGCGGCTTGCTAAAAAGAAGGCTAACCGACCAATTTGCTCTCGATTCAGACACGACGGGACCCTTCCAACCACGCACTTTCTCAAGCCAATCACTTCGGTCTCATTGCTATACCTCAGGATCAGCGATGTACACATCCGCCGCTCGCTTTCTTCCTCTCCCCCCTCAGTATTCTTACCCTGTTTCCCAGGCCATCGACCGTTGTCTGTCCCTCTTGGCACCGCCCCAACTGGCTGTTTCCGTTTCTCTGTTGGCTTGATTCAGTAGGCAGAGCCGGGGACACCACTGGACGGAGTTCAAGTTCCCCATACCTCCCACTGTAGTCACTTCCTGTCTCCCCCCCCCCCCGGCTAAGTTATGCGAGGAACAAGTATCTGGCTGGCTTATGTGCCCAATGCAAGCGATTCCGTGTCCCTCCAACTAAACCAAGCAAATCCAAGAGTGTATGTTTGACCAGCAGTCGCCAGCACCGGTATGGTCCGAGAATCGGCGATGCTGCCCCGAGACAAGTAGTGTAATCTGCATGGGTCACAGAGCAAGACCTGCTCGTGAGTTTCCGTGGACAGAAACACAGAATGGGCCGGGTAGTGGACCCGGCTAACTCAACTGCTTCCTCTGACGTGTGAACAGCGTGGCAGATGGGGACTAGTTAGTTGACTTCTCGCCCGAGTCGACCACGAGAGGCGGTTGGCAAAGCATTCTTTCGAAGCCAAGCCCCAGTGAGAACATAAACCAAAGGCCCATTATTGCATGAAGATCCATTTGCTGCTGCTGCAGCGAGTCGGCGGCTTTGGCAGGTTCTATGGCTCAACGAGCAACAACTCTTGGTATAAAACGCGACTTCTTGCCAAACAATACCATACTTGCGGTGTAACACTAGAAGCAGATCGACGAACCACCATGGCCCTTACTATATCCAATCTGGAACTGATCCAACTCTAATGACAGACACTGCGTCTCTTGTTCTTGAACCGAAACTTCAGGCCCAGTAGAAAGGCGCTTCTCGGTGGCGCCTTACCACTGGATTAATTTCCTCTCTGCCCAGTTCTGCTTTCGCCAGGTTTTGTACTGCTCTGGAGTGCACTCGCTCTTACCGTCTCAAGTATATCAATATCTCCAAGAGGATAGTGTTCTGATAAATCATCTGAATGAGAGGCCAAAGGGCATATAGTCCTAAGTCTTCCGGAAGCGGTCCCACTGATCCGGTTCTCAGTTCCAGTGCCTGCAGCCAACCACCCATCATGATCCATAAGACTCAAGACGTTGACGGGATGCATCCCACACTGCATCAATGCATCGGAAGACACTACGAGAGGATGGCCAACCACTTAGGTGATGACAACCTGGAATTTCTTGGCCCCGATGAGCGCGGTTTGCGGGGGTTCATATTCGCTCCACGCAAACATGGTGACTCCAGCACCTACCATACTCGTCGAGTTGCCTTCTTTGGTCTTCTGCAGTGCGCTGTCGCATCCAACGCACCCGAGTGCCGTTGTGAGCGGCCGGAGGCTTTGCGGGTGCCCAAAAGCTTACCACACAACGAGCCAACTCCTTCCCTGTCGAGGAAGTACTGGCGGGTACGTACACCCGAGCTCAGCATTCGCTCTCACCTCACAAACTTGCTCCTTGAGCAGCAACTCAGAAGCAACACAACGGCGTACAACACCATCGATTTCTCTTGCTGCATCCGCCACTTGCAGCTCGATGCCACAGTGCAAGGCGCTTCTTGTCGGGTCGTATTGCCCATGCTAGTGTAGGGGGCACGCCAACTCGACAACTGACGTCTCTAGCTGTTCAGCTTCTGGTTCCCAGGCCGTACCGCTTGCCCGCGCTATCGCATATCATCTTCCTAGCCAGGCCCATTCCTCGCGTCATTCTCCGATCCGACAGGGCCGCCGCCGCCGTATCCCAGTGCGGTGTGTGCAAGACTCCCTTGAACCAACGGGATTGCGAATCGGATTATCTGCCATAGGGCAATGCTGGCAGCTCGCATCCCCACGCTCTAGGTTCCGAGCTCCTGCATATCCGTGCCTCCATCATCGTCGTGTGACGAACCGGCAAAGTGACAACAGGCAGAGTGCGGCGCAAAGCAATACCGAGCCTCGGCACAGACCAAAGTCTCCAGTCATCCAATACTTGATTGACCTGGCTGATTAGGCGCCGAAACGCTGGCGAGCAAAAGCAGAGCAGTCCGGTAGGCAAAGCACCTCAATCTACAGGTGCGGCGCCTTACTGGGCAGGAAGGTATTTAAGGCAGGCGGGCAGGCAAAAGCAACGTCGTCATACCTCGCCTTCGGTTTTCCAAGGCAACGACTGGATATTAATTGGCCACTGCAGACTACAAATACGGTCCGGCCCATGATACTAGCAGGCTTTTTACTACTCAAGAAGGCGAGCCTCACATCCTATCCCACCCGCCTTGCCTCGCCTCACTGCGCCAGGTGCAGGGCAACAAACGTCGCGGCCAACCAGCTACTAGCAGTAACAGCGCTGCATCGAGGAAAAGAAGAGACCGCTAGGTCGGGTCTGACACACAGCCCCCTCCCTCCCTCCATCTCGAGCTCCCAAGACCCGCCAGTCCACACTTCTCCTCACCTCGACGTTGCAGCGTATGAGAGTTCCGTTCACAAGTACAATCGCAACTTGACTTTTCAGTAACAGGTTTGATAACCCAGCAACATCATCCGACAACAGACGGCCACTCGACCCTCAGCCCTCACCTTACCCTAGAAAAGCGCCCTACCCCCTCTCCGCCGGGCGTTGCACATCAAGCAACCTCAGGAGCTTTCACAACGGGGATATCAGCCAACGTTTCGTGCTTGCCCAGCGCTAGTCGAGCTGGCTGCTTCCCTGGTGCGTTAGAGCGCAAGAGTCGCACCAGACAGTCATGGACGACACAAGCATGCAGACCCCTGGTGATGCATTGTCCTATATAACCCCAATCGGTGAGTCGTTCGTCCTATTCTCTCCTCCAACCATCTGCCCCCGTGCAGCGTTTCCCACCCGTCGTTGGCTCGTGGCATTTTATGGGGAAGCTCCCTTCGTCGTCCCGCCACATGCACATTAGGCTTAGTAGCCCTTTTCTTGTGCATCTGCGCCGATCGATGTTACTCGATGTCGGCACAAATTGAGGGGTGCGCGGTGGATGCGCCCGACTGAATCCCACGCTCGCTGGGCTATTTGTGTTCAAACTTTGGGCTGCCTTCTCAGCAGACCTGTCTTGGCTCCCAAAGCACATGATTGTTTCTTCCACTTCCTCTCTGGTCATGGCAACAGCCCCTACAACCGTCCTCGCAATTTGGCCATGTGTGCCCGAGAGAGCCATCGGAACGTGGGGGTCAGGAGGCTTCCATGGCTACAACGGGCGAGTGCTCGTACTCTTGAGTCAAATGCTCTGAGACAAGATGACCCAACAGATCGTGGCTTCCCAGTGTCCCGTTGACTAATTTGTGTCTAGGTTACTCGAACTCGTCGCGATGTGGTTATTGTGGCCGCCAAGGCAAGAGTCAGTCTAAACGTGAATGTCATCCCGCGTCCCAAGAGTCATCCCTCGTCAATTGTCCGAGACTTTAGGTCACAATGCCATGTTCTCCCATCTCGCGGCGTGTTGCTGCATAATATTCTCGAGTTAGCCGCATATGGGCTGCCGAAAGGGTGACTTGCAGCTGGCCACTGTGAGAATCCGGAATCCGAACGGTTTACTAACATGAACTATCGCATTTCAGGCTTCTCTTACTATGCTAAAGCCACATCCCTCACTCCCGAGTACTATCAGACCCTGTTGGACCACTATTGGAGGCGCTCCGGGACGACCCTCTATCGGCCGGATCAGCTCCATGCGTGTTGTGTTCACTACACTCTTCGGCTCGACTCCACTCAGTTCAAGCCCACCCGGGATCAACGTCAAACGATCAACCGCTTCAACAAGTATCTAACGGGTGAGGCTTATACAAAGGAAACGGCCCGTCTCCACCCTCGGTCACGCGAGCAGGCAAAGAAGCGGGATTCCCAATTTGATCTGATCGAGAGGGTTCATGAGGCAGAGTACGACTCGCTGCAGGTACCTCCCGAACCCGCCCACGTCTTCACTGTCACGCTAGAGCATGACGAATTCACCGAAGAGAAGTATCTCGTGTATGAGAACTATCAACGCGTGGTTCACAAAGAGCAACCGGCAGATATTACGAGGCGCGGTTTCCAGCGCTTCTTGTGCGAGTCTCCCGTTCAGCGCAAGACAATCACGACAGCGGATGGCAAGGAGAAACGCCTGGGCTCTTTCCATCAGTGCTACCGTTTAGACGGCAAATTGGTGGCCATCGGTGTCTTGGATCTGCTTCCTCACTGCGTCAGCGCCGTGTACTTTCTCTACCACGAGTCCATCCACAGGTATGCCCCAGGAAAGCTAGGTGCCATTCGAGAGATTGCCCTGGCGCGCGAAGGGGGTTACCGTTACTGGTATCCTGGATTCTACATCCACACGTGCCCCAAGATGCGGTACAAGATGGACTACGCGCCGCAATACATCCTGGACCCGGAGACGCTGACTTGGGACCTGATGGACAAGCGAGTCACGGGTCTTCTTGACAAGAAGCAGTATCTGAGCTTGTCCAGGGAGAAACACGATAGCTCGGAAGGGGATGGGTCCGAGAACGCTGCGGAAAAGACCACGGGAGGTGAGGGACTATCCGGGGAAGACCCCATGGACGAGCGTGACGACGATGACGACGATACTTTCTTGTTCAACACCGGCATGCCGGGCGTCATGTCGCTGGACGAGATACGCTCCCTGGACCAGATGGACCATATCAATTTGCGGATAGACGGCTCCGGTATGCTCTTCGAAACGGGCGATCTGGTGGCTTGGCAGCGTCAGGATGTGGGGGTCAGCGGATGTTTGAAGGCTGGCATCGCAGAGTTGGTGGCGGCTTTGGGGCCTAAGTTGTTGGATGGCCTCGTGGTGGATTTTTGGAATCCTCGTCTGTGAGCGGCGATCTCGGGGATGATTCTGTAACGATGTCTCAATTTCTCGATAGACTGACTGTCCACGCCTTATTAAACCAACTTCAAAACCTCGGTGCTGAATTATTATGGGATGTAAGGCTCTTGGAGAAGTTTCTCTGTGGTATTTGTGCTCTTTGATTTTCCGTAGATTATCTCGGTGGCTTTCCTATCCATTGAGACCACATCGCAGGCTCGATTCAACTATGTAACAAAGCCGAGCCTTACATGCACATGGAGAGGCGTGGAAGCCTGCCGTGATTTGTGTTTTTCACGTGTGATATCAACATTGACCAGGCCGGTAGCCAGACCGCTGACCCTTGAACAAATTGTTGAATAAGGAGCGACGTCGTCTTTTTAACTCTGCCGACAAAAATCAGAATTTATTGGCAACAAGTTAGACCGCAGGAGCGACGTTTCCCATGAAAACGCTCCTCTACTTTTCTCACACCAGTCTCGGGTTGGGTAACTCTGGCCTTTCCGCCTTGACATTGCTTGCGTTCGTGAGTTGCACTTACATCAACCTCATGAGAGCTACATGTCTCTTCTGCACGGCCATCGGTAGCCTTTTAAAGTCCCGAAGCCATGACTGTAGCCTTGTCTCTTCGGTTTCTGGTTCGATTCCCTCGTATTTATGGCTCTCTAAGGAGCGCTGCGCGTTTGGGCAGTGCATGATCAGTCTGTCGTTGTCATGCGTTTTGTCCATCTTTGCCAGTGTGTCTACGGTGGGAAACTTGATCGGGTGCCGACGACGTACAAGAAGGCAGTGCGTGGGGGATTACACCAGAGCTTTCCATCGTCGAGGAAGCTGAACTGGCTTCCAAAGCACTTGATTCGTTTCCCACATGGGTGATGGACATCAGCAGACACAGCCGCCATAGGACGTCTTGCCATGGCATCATTTTTACAGCTTTCTTCTTGTCGCTAACCAGCTCTCTGCTATAAGCAATTGATGACGGCAAAAGACTGGACTAGATCGGGTTGCCCAGTCGCTGGTCCAAATGCGCTTACAATGTGTATGAGAGACATGGCAGCCGAGTGGTATCTGTCTTGGCGCATCAACGTGTCCCACATGAGAACGCCTCATGTTCAGTAGACGTGTGTCCTCACAGGCGACTGGCTCATTACGGCCGAAGTAGCAAAATTAAAAGGAAACGGGTGACCAGAACAGGAATGTCGGGATTGTCAAGGCGTCGCCTGTTGCCCTATTGCCTGAAAAAATATAGAGGGAAATAGCTGTTGAGAGAATGAGATATTTTCAGCACTTGGCATGCGGCCTTGTCATCACCGCACAACCATACAAACTTACGATCAAAACCATCATGGGCTATGCTACGTTCTTGATTATCCAGGGCTTGCAGAAGCTCTAGACTGTATGTGATATGTATGAGATCTCCGGTAAGTATGTAGTATCGATACTCATCTTGGCGAGATATTGAAATTGTTCTATCAGACATGGAATTGAACTCCGGGTCACACAAGGACGTCATGATTCTTGATCGACGGACGACCCACCAGGGAGAAACTGCAATGAAGAACTTCGTCTACTGTCATCTAATCATGAATTACGAACCCGAGCGAGAATTTAGACCCGCACCAGTACTAATTCCGGTGTTTTGCGGCTGCCCGGGATAGGAGCCCCCTCGATCGTTCCTGCCGCCCTTCACCTCCCACATTTCATCCCATCTTATCTGGTTCTCGCCAACCGCCCTACACGGCAACTGACAATTCTCAAGGTCCCCAAAGCACCAAGCACCAAGCACCGGGCACCAACCAACCAAACTCTTCTCTTGCCCTGATTAGTCCCAAAAGACGTCAGAGATACCATCACCAGCACAGAAGGCGGCCCCTAGGCGTAGGGGTTCAGGTCAAACTGTGTGATATGGTTGAGTCGCCAAGGTCGATCGTTCGAATCCTACCCGAGTCACCGCCACTTATCCCAGCATGTGCACCAGAGATGTAGCTCCCACCGGGGAGTGAACTCTTTTGACCCTCTGGGTGTTGTGACAATGGCCAATGATCGCTGCGTAAGCGGCTAATGAATTTACTCCCTTTCGTGATGAGAGGAAACTAGGGAACCACGATAAATACTGTGGGAATGAATGCCTGCGATTTTGTCCGGCCTCATAGAGATATTGCGACACCGTCTTGTACGATAAAGGGGCTCGTCGGATCGTGGCGTTGACGACATGAAGTCGTGAGTTCGTTGGCCCAGCAACACAGGGTACTTAGGTACCTTTGCACTCTGTACCACCCGCCCTATCTTATCGATAGCGGCGCCGCCCCGCCTGACGCGGGAACTGCGACAATGACGAACTGCCTTCCTCCAGCGGTTACCCCAGCCCGTCGTCCGTCGCAGCGTTGCGCCTCGAAACCCAGCTGGGCTCAAGCACGAGACCAGCACCACCACCAACGTATATCCGTCACCGATCTCCGAGCAGCGCCCGACCGCCGACGACGTCCGGTACCTCTGCATCATACACTTGTGTTCGTTTGTCGAACTCGACAGTATTTGGGCTACCAAACTCGGCATTTTGAACCCCGCCTGTGGCCAATCGCCGTTCCGATCCTGCACGCACCCTCCCCTCCCCTCCGAATCCCCTCAAGATGGGCGGCAACGCGAGTAAAGTCACCGCACAGGACAAGTAGGCCACCGCAAACCGCCCGCCCTTCCAAATCCGCCGCGCAACGTACGCCCACGACGCGCCCATCCCAAACTTCCTCACCGCTCACTCAACACCACATCCGCTAATGCATCCCCATCTAGGGCCATCCTCGACCTCAAGCTCCAGCGCGACAAGCTCCACCAGTACCAGCGCCGCATTACCGTCCTCACGGACAAGGAGACGGCGGTCGCCAAGCAGATGCTCGCCAAGGGCGACAAGCCGCGCGCTCTGCTCGCCCTACGCCGCAAGAAATACCAAGAGTCCCTGCTTCAAAAGACAGACGCCCAGCTAGAGCAGCTCGAAAAGCTCACGTCGTCGGTCGAGTTCGCCATGATCCAAAAGGATGTCGTGTTCGGCCTGCAGCAGGGCACCAAAGTCCTCAAGGAGATCCACTCGGAGATGGGCGGCATCGAGCACGTCGAGAAGCTCATGGGCGAGACGGCCGATGCGATCGCTTACCAAAAGGTTTGTCCAATTTCTCACGGGATCCCTCGTGCGAAACGGGGAATGCGCTGCGCAATATCCCACGCGAGGATAGCAGGCCGCTAACGAAGCCTTTCCGACACGCAGGAAGTCAGCGACATGCTCGGCGGCCGCATCTCGGTCCAGGACGAGGAGGAAGTCGAAGACGAGCTCGCCGCCCTCGAGGCCAGCGTCGCCGCCGAAGACGCCGCCCGCAACCCGCCAAGACAACACAAACTTCCCACCGTGCCCGACACGGAACTGCCGGTGCCCGAGGCGGCAACGGAAGAGCAGGAGCCGGAAGCGCAGCAAGCGGTGCGGACGAGGCAGCCCATGTTGGCGTCATAGCCGGGTCGTGTTCAGCGTCCTCTCTCTCCTTTTCTCTCTTCTCATTTATTGACGACTGGGTGCGCTTCTGATTTCGATGCAAAGCATTCTTGGGGTTTGGTTGCATTTGCAAGGAGTCGAGTTCGGGGCACGCTTTATATATTCAACGACCTGTTCCCTATTCCTCACCATCATGCGGCGGCGATACGACATTAGACAGGGGGATCGGTTTGAGTGGTTTCTTTTTGGTTGCTTTTTTGGACTCTTTGACCACACCGCCGGGTTGTTTCAGGGCGTGGCGTCTGGCTACTGGAATCACACCTCAGGACTCGAATATATATACGAGCTGATGCTCTAGCTTAACGTGATGTCAATCAGAATTGTACTTGACGGAAGCAAGTCCACTTGGGAGATTTCACTTGGCGAAGAAAAGCCCTTCCTTGCGGCTGGAAGTGAGCTTGACGGGCATTCCCATTTCTTCGATAGTGTTGTTTCTCCAAACAGTACGACTAGACCATGCTGACCCTCCACTAAACGACTGGAACAACTCTGCTTGTTCACTCTTGGGTATCAAACCTAACCTAATCCTTTCCATGCATCCTCCTCGACCACAGGCAGTCCAGTCCTACTCTGACTCCCGACTCGAATAATCAAGATCTACGCCCAACCCCTAAAGGATACAAACCTCATTTAAATATGCTGTTCCTTGAACGCCTCGTAAATGCTGTAATCCATCTTTGGTCCGCTCAAGTCCACGTAATCATGCCTGATATGTACAGTGTTGTAGCCGTGCTGCATATCCAGTCGCTCATTCAAGCACAATCACGTTGTCGTTTACACGTGGCCAGTGACGTTGGGCAGGAGGTGATGACGGCGGATATTGGCCAAGTCTGAACGGGTCCCCCGCCTCTGCATCGGCCTTGCATGTCGATGAACGGGAATACCGTAGGTTCCCTGTGATGGATGGTATTGGTCATGTTCAATTGGCCTGCTGAAGTTCAACATGTCAGTGTAATGATCAATCTTATCGTCACGCCCAGAACTTACGCTCCGCCATAGACAGGCGATGGAAGGTCGCGCTGAACAACTCTTTCGTGTCCAAGTCTCTCGACGCGTTCAGGACCAAGCCCATGGTATGAAAGGTCAGTGGGGGGCGGTCGCTCAGCACGCCTCACGTAAACGGCTTGTCCAGAAGCATCAACTGGCCGGACCTGAGATAAATCATGAGTCCGAAGATCATCGAACGAGGGTCTGGTATTGTTGGAGTAAGCCGGATGCACAGGCCTGGCGATAGAGCGCTCTCTGAGCCTTAAGAAGCCTCCTCCTCCAGCCCGTTTCGCTGTTCAATGGGTCGGTTCTCTCGCAAGCGAATAAAGCCTTCATCCACTGGCATGGGGCGATGGGGATCCGGGCCATCATCACGCTGAGGGCGGCGTACGGCGAGTATCTCAACACCAGGACCGAATCTGTCCCTGACACTCTCGCCGGTGCGGAGATAGACTGTGCCTGGGTGAACGTTCTGATCCTCAATCATAATGGGATTCGCTTTCTCTCCCAAAATGCTATCATATCGTCCGTACTGGTCTTCCTGATGGAGAGTCCTGTCAACATGCCCACGCGGCCTAACAGAACCATATTCCCGCGCAGGCTGGTACGTTACCGGCCGGGCCGCATCCTGTGGCATACTGTGGTATAACATCTCAGGGGCCCGAACCAGGTCCTGGTCTCCACGCAAAGCTCTGGTATGTAGAGGATAACTCTGGTGGATTTGAGGTCGATGCAAGTGGCGTTCGTCTCGTACAACTGGGGCACGAGGAGGGGAGTTCAAATGGTACTGAGGCTCATCGCCTCTGCGATCTGTATACTCCACCATGCCACGGGTATAGCGTGGTGGAGGTCGGACAGAACCCGGTGATTTTGGCTCAATGGAAGGATGCAAGAAATCTTGCAGTTGATGACTCTCCGGTGCCCGAGCATTTCCATGGTTCATGGGACCGCGATTGAGAGTGTTACTAGTGTCATTTACCTTTTGTATCGTATAACCGGATGGCAAGTACTGAGACCGCATGGGCTGAGGCTGCGCAGTATAAGGACCATCTG
Organism: Colletotrichum coccodes; assembly: GCA_020466075.1. NCBI lineage: Eukaryota > Fungi > Ascomycota > Sordariomycetes > Glomerellales > Glomerellaceae > Colletotrichum > Colletotrichum coccodes. Next base: position 37,536 of record JAIMZG010001714.1, read on the forward strand.
TGCGCTGCCTGTTCTCATAGAAGCTGTCGCCGGGCTGTCCAGGGAGAGACCGCATCTGCGGATGCGGATGTCCGACATCATTCACAGGAGCCCTGTTCTCAACAGGTACAACGGGTCGGTTTTGTAGATACGCGCCGTGGCTAGCGGAACTGTCCGCCATGACTGGCTGGTTTGAATGTCCATCGGGCGCTCGCTGTCGCTGCTTGGCATTGTCCCAAGCAGCATCTCTGGCAGCTTCATATCGACTAAAATTGCGCTCACGGTGCTTAGCGCGTTTCCGCGCCCTTTTGGCGAGCCTCCTGGACGTCCCGGGCGTCGCATGGGGCACTGGAGATCCTGGACGAGATAACACCGCTGTCGATAAGCGTTTGCGGCGGTTGGCGGCGTTCTGAGGTGCGGCTGGCACGGAAACTCTACAAGCGTTGTGGGACCTGTCAATGAGTATCTCTGATGATTCGGAGTCAGGCTCCTCGTCCGAGTCCTCGTCATCTGAATCGTCAGAGAGCACCACGACTTCGCGAAGGATTTCGTCAAGTTGGTTGCGGCCGTTCTCGTCGTCACCTCGCCACTTGACGAGTATGTCCAGACAGAGCTGCTCCGTCGCTCTTCTGGCATTGTGCCAAGTTGTCTCCCTGAGAAGCTCGTCATATCTGGTGTGGTTGTGCCGAATGTGCGCGAGGACAGCAAGCTGTACTCGCCGTGAGAGAGCAAGGTCTTGCTGGAGTCCCACGACTGGATCGCCCTTGAAGTGTCTTCCCTGCGATAATCTGTCAGCACACCCTGGTCTTTCTGACCACTGTCGTGATTCGACCAACTTTCTGGAAAGCATGATCGATGATTTGTTGTCGATCGGTATTTGGGATACGAGGGAAAAGCTCTCGCAAGGCGGCGTCCGCCTGCTTGTCAATGTCGTCTTGATTTTCGGGGATTTTCTCGACCAGCCCATCACCTTGGCCAATGAGTTCGGGTATGTAGACATCCTCCAGCCCAAGCTCGGCCAGCGCTCTGTCCACGATGTTCTCGCGCACATGGTACCCAACTCGGTGGATTTGCAGGCTCAAGTCCGAGGCGTCCTTCTTTGCCTTTGTCTACAATCGACATGGTAAGCCCTTGCGCCTGCCTGGTGGAGGTAAGAATATGCCTTACCACAATGTATACCGAAGCGCCCAGCTCTCTCGAGATGTCCTGGCATCGTTCGGTCAGTTCAGGATTCCCGATGGGAATGTACCTCATGCCGGGAGGCGGATTCGCGTTCGTGGTATTCTGGTCAATGGTGGTTAGTCTGACGGTCGGTAGATGTCGAGAGGCTCTCGCCCCGAAGGCGTACCTCGAGAAGCAGAGGCTTCTTCCTCTCTTTGTTCTCGATGAACTCGAAATAGGATTGGTGCTTGTTGTTGGTGATCGCATTAACCGGTTTTGCGGCGACGAGTCCCGGTGGCAGCGGAGCGCTGCGATCAATGGGCTTGCCGACCTTGCTAGCCTTTTTGTGTCGATCCTTGGCCGTGCCACGAGGGCCAGGTTGGGTCTTTTTCTCTCTCCCCATGTCTGATGACCTCCTTTGTTATCGGCTTACCATGGTGGTCGAAGACCAAGAACCTCTAACACTGTCCCTCCCTTCAAAGGATGATAAATGACAATTAGTGAGAATGGGGGCGATCGATGCCTCGCACTGAAGCCAACACAGTAAATGGTGGTTTAGTCAGGCACGTCAAGCCACAAATGGCGCGTCTCTGTAAGTAGCACCTTCTCCACGAAGGTGTCGACGTCAGCAAGTTGTAGTACTTGCTGCGTGCGACGAGGAAGAAAAGCAGTAGTCACGCAGGGTAGTAGACAAGAGAGAGTTCAAATGTCCAGACGGCGGAAGTTTGAATCTACAACTCGTCCAGTAGTTGCGGCAAGAGCTCGTTGCACTTGGAGGAATGCGCGCGGGCGATGCTTGGATGTTAAATGCTTAGGAGCATAGGGTCACAAGTCACGTTTGGGCACCGGGGCTGGCTGAGGCAAAGTTGTTCCGGAAGAAGACGCAGGGTCGCCCAACGAGGTCGGGTCGCAACATCCAGCTTATCAGCACGTGATGATAGCGACTGGCCCAGTGGTGTGCGGGCCCACTTGATCCGGGCAGGCAAGAACAGGTGCCAGCCTATGGCAGTATCAATTACGGCACACCGAAAAATGCTCACCGAATAGTTGAGAAGCAGAGCTGGGGTAACCCGAGGTTGTTTCAATCACAAACCTTATACGCAAAAAGATGCATCTTGATCCTCAACTCGCCCTTCGGTTCGCCAATGGACCATGGTATTCGCGACATGAATGACCGCCGCATCCGTGAGATAACATTAGGTCACTGGGCCCCATCTTTTGAAATGCTAGTAATTGACTGCAGTCGATTCCAAACTACGACCGGATGCTGTCCGTATTCTCGTTCCGTGTTCCCATTGATATGCTTGATGGTGCCCATCCTAACCACTGAACCAAAACGCCACTGTCCATCCTGGATGCGGCCGTTGGCGTGCCGACGAGGCTGCCGGCAAGTATTTCGTAAATTACACACTCTCCTAGTTATCATCGAGCGAGTTGACGTGCTTCTTCATGAATTCGAAAGCCGAGAAAAAGATTGCATTCACGGCGCAAGAGCGTCCCATAGACACTCCGAGCCCGCGATACATGTGTCGTTTGAAGAATTCAATCTTCGGGGGCGGCTCGACCTGTTGCCCCTTGGAGTACAAGAGGGAGTTCCGTTGATAGATGCTCTTTGCTGAGTCAATAGGGTCTGCCGGAGTTAGCGTCTACTGCCCGAGGTTTGTACTACCGAGCGTCCTTACATATCATTGCCCAGGACACTATCCCGCAAAGACCCCCAGAAATCACGACCGACAACTTGTTAGTCGTTGGATGGTCGCCGCCAAACGTAGTCCCGAGCTGCTTTCCGCTCTCATAGACCATGAAGTAGATGGCTGTTCCCAACGTATCTCGCACTATAACGGTCAGCTTAGGGTTTTGATGGGGTTGTACGCCTGGGCAGACTTACACAAGTGCAAGTTGAAGCCAGTGTAGAGCCCCAAAGCACCCCTATGGCGGATGATGTTTCGCATTGTTTTGAAGGTGCCCTTGTTCTGATAACTGGCCGCAACCTGGTGGCCGTTGGTGGCGCGGCAGTTGGCTTCCTTGAGCTTCTGCTGATCCGACAGCAGGACAGACACCTGCGCGCTGAGCTTTGTTAACTCGAACGGGCAGGCGAGGAGCGTGATGCACGAGCCGGCCGTAGCGCCAGCAGTTCCAAAGCAGGCAATCGAGTAAAGGTTGGGGTAGGTGCCCTTCTTGTTGACATGCTGCAGTACGTCGAATCCTAAGGCATTCTTTATCCAGCCAGAGTAGCTGTACTTGGCCCGCTGGTAAATCGAAAAGGACATGGTTCGTACGAGAGTGATACTGGCCATTGGAGCAAGCACACCTATTGCGTGGGGCAAGAGAAGGTTAGCGATGCGATCAACACTTTTGGTCAAGATGAGGGGTCGGGGGTGCTAGGAAGCTGCGCCTTACCCCGAAAGAAGCCTCTCAGCTTCTCGGTGCGGTAGGTGTGCCTCACACAGTCGAGGAAGCCTTCATATCGGTAGGTCTGCATTCGCGTCTTCACGCTATCGAGGGGGAAGGCGACGACGGTGGAAAACATGCTCGAGGTGCTAGCGGCGATCTCGGTGCGGTAACGCTTGACCAGCCTCTGCGGGCGCTCTTCCTGAGCTCGAGGCATGATCGCAGTCGGTTGGCGGGCCGGAACATGATGTCTTGGATGATATTCGGCTTCTGTCGCTGGCATGCTTCTAGCAATGGCGATGTGGCAGCACCTTTAGACGGTGATCTCGAAAGGGAGATCAAGGTCTTTCAGCGCGGTCGTGATACGGCCCTGTGCCAGTTGAGGGGTAGGTCCATCCAGACCACAGCAGGTAGAGGTTGTTTTAGACGACAAACGGGCCTAAGGAATGAGTTCGCGATGTTTGAAAGGCGGGAGACGAGAAGATGGTGATTACAAGTCGAGTGTTTGGATGGTAGGCACACAGAGCGGTTTTATGGTAGTCTGGGGAATCGAGAGCTGAACCCCCGGGAATTGACGCTGTTGTGCCCGCTAACCATGAGAGATTTGCGGATTAAGTTGAAAGAGAGAAGAAGGGGACTGTCGAAGCGTGGGCGCGAACTACCTCTACTTCGGATTGCGGGGTCGGCAGTGACAGTGGGAATCACAGACTCATGTAAGGTCAGGTCAGGTCAGCTACGGTTCGATTACAGCACCCAACCTTGCCTTTGGCCTGACCTCATGGGTTGGTTGAGCACCCTCGCTGCCGAGAAGGGTACCCACACTGTGAGGTTTGTATGAGAAGGTACAAAGAGCGCTGGTCCAGACTGCATGGCCAGTTCATGAGCGGTGCTGCGGAAAGATGCACCCACCTGGAGGCCCCCTTCGGCCCCGCCCAAAGGCCTTTAGCACCGCCGCTGATTGGCATTTCTAGAGTGCATATCGCAGCCACAGCAGCAGCAGCAGCAGCAGGTCCAGCGATTCCCCACTGAAACGGGGACAGGGTCCCTGTTGGGATCTCCAGCGATTCTGCGCTCCTCATTTGTCACTCCCGATAGCGGCCACTAATACTAAACTGCCCGGATGGCCATCACTGGACCGTCACACCGGCCGAGAATCCAGCGTCACAGGCCAGAGACACATCCCAAGTGGGTTTCCAGTGTCTCTACGTCTCTCCCCGGCTAGACGCATTGTACATCTTTCAAACGGAGGCTCGGTCGACAACCTTACGACAAATGGCGGGTAGGTTTCACGAGGGTGGAAGAGCGGTTTGGTTTCTAAAGCGGGGTGTTTTTATTTTATTTTTAATTAGTCAAGGGCGAGGTCCAACAGAACCACGAACTACGTCCGCACCGGCCAAGGGACCGACACAGTCCTGATGGCCGAGACTCTTGGCTCCGACACGGGTGACGGGGCACGGGGGTCGCCTCAACTCCCCTCAGCCCTCAGATTTCTCCAAATCCTTCAGGGAACCCAACGCGAGTGCCTCTGTTTGAACATGCGGTTGGCCTTCCCAACCCTTGGGGCACGACTCCCACGCCATGTACGACAACGTCATTGTCTCCAACACGCAGTCCTCGACTCAGATCCCGGACGAACCTTACGACCATAGAGTGCTACAATCTCTAGCCTCAACTGTGTGCCTCGAAACAGCATTTCGCACCCCGCGGCAACATCGGCTCAGGGACAGCAACAATCGTCGTTAAAACAGGCGCCAACAGCGCTTCGCCAGACTAGTTATCGACCATGCAGCCATTAACACGAGCAGTGTCTGGTTGTGCCAGATTTTGTTCGCCCGGCCACCCCCTTGCCTCACATCCCATGCCCTCCCTCAAACCCCCCTCGACGGCTCTAAACGGGCTGCTGCGGCCATCTCGCGGACGCAGACAGCCAACCAGAAGTGAGCTGTTTTCAACTTGCTGACCCCACGCATCTGCAGATCGCCCAGCTGGAAGACGTCGCACAGCGATCTTTTCCAGGGACTCAGTTTCCTCCAATGGGTCACCCTCGGATAATGGGAAGCAGGACATCGCCCGCCGCCGCCGGGGTCATTGTGTTCCGTCCCGTCTCGCCGTCTTTTCACCATGGCACCATAGCAAACCTTGATGCGTATCCGGGCTGTTGGTCCCGTCTCGGCATGCTGGAGGGGATATTGGCCTCCCAAGTCCGGCGCAGAAAATGCCTCGCATCGCCCATTATCGCCCATTTCCAATGTAGCTGTGGATTGGAACCCCTGTGCCGGAGTCTCAGAGAACAAGACCACCGCAACAGCAGCTTGTGGGCTTAGAGGTCTAGATGCCGTCGTAACCTTGAGGTTGAGGTGGGAACCAACGTGACCGTATTGAGGTCCGCCACAATTTCACCTCAATCGGATGCCCATAGTCTTGTTCAGCATGTCCACCGTCATGTCATAATGATTGAACGCCGTAGACGTGATCTCTTTACCCTCCTCATGCCTGGAATCGAATCGGATCCAATCAGCGCCAATTTTGCCACAGAAAGGGAATAATAACTCACAGCATCTTGCCTTTCATACTCTCAGCCCTGCGGTAGCTGAGCTTCCACGGCTGCATCTTGTGCCGCTCGTGCGCCACTCGGATGAGGTTCTTGAGGATCTTGTGCTCGAGCCCGGCCTCACGCGACGCCGCCTGCAGGAACCACATCGTCCGCTTATATTCCTCCTGGTCCCAGTAGGCCTCTTTGTCTCGGAACGCCGCCCGCAGTTGGTCCCGGACGACGTACTTGTACGGCGCCGCGAACTGGACTGCCCGGAGGAGTTCGCGGTAGAGGTGCCTGTAGGCGCGGATCTTGTCGACGTGGTACATGGGCGCCATTGCGGCGGGCGGCTTTATGAATGCTCTAGAGTTTCTGCACAAAGAGTCGAAGTGAAATTGGAATGATCGTGTGTCACACTAAGCATGCCGAATTTGATGGCAAGTTGTTCGATTTCAAGTGACAAGGCCCCTGGGTTGAGCTCTTGAGAAGCTCAATGACCAGGTCGGTCCTGAGATGTGCACAGACCACATCAAGATTTCCACCACCAGGCAAGGCCCGTCCAACCTCAACCCAAAAATTCCATCCCCGTACGAACGCAGTACGACGACCGGCCCTCAACCTCACCACCACCAAACCCGGCGATTCCCACCATGGCGCCCCGACTGCCCCCAAGCTGCCTCCAGCTCCTCCGATCACCGACGATAACCAATGCCTGCGCCGGCAACGCCCCCTCCTCCGCCGTCCTCGGTCCTCGCCTTCACCTCCTCCCTTTCACCGCGAAGCGCGGCGTGAAGTACGGCTGGTCGACCCTCCCCAAGCGAAGCAAGCCCGCCCGTTTCAACCAGCCGACCTCGGGACTCCCCGCCCTCACGACCGGTCCCGCAGCTGCCCTCGCCCGCCGCGAGAAGACGACCCCGTTGCGCACCGGCGTCCTCGCCGTCAAGAAGGGCATGACTGCCGTCTACTACGGCAAGAAGCGCGTCCCCTGCACCGTCCTCCAGCTCGACCAGGTTCAGGTCGTCGCCAACAAGACGCGGCCGAAGAACGGCTACTGGGCCGTCCAGATCGGCGCGGGCTCCAAGGAGCCCCGCAACGTCGAACGCCCGTTGCTTGGCTACTTCGAGGCCAAGGGCATCGCGCCCAAGCGTCACCTCGCCGAGTTTAAGGTTCGCACAGAGGAGGGCCTGCTGCCTGTCGGCGCGCAGCTGTTCCCTGACTGGTTCCAGACGGGCCAGTATGTCGACGTCCGCTCCAACAGCCGCGGCATGGGCTTCGCCGGAGGTATGAAGCGCCACGGTTTCGCGGGTCAGGAGGCGTCCCATGGTAACTCGCTGAACCACCGCACCATCGGTACCACGGGTCCCTCGCAGGGTTCCGGTTCCAGAGTGCTCCCCGGAAAGAAAATGCCCGGACGGATGGGCAACGAGCGTGTCACGGTGCAGAACCTGACGGTGCTCAGGGTGGACAACGAGCTGGGTGTCGTGCTCGTCAAGGGTGCCGTCGCCGGGCCCAAGAACTGCGTCGTGCAGCTGCAGGACGCCAAGAAGCGCAAGGCGCCGGCGCTCCCCTACAGGCAAGACAAGTTGAAGGAGCTCTTGGAGAGCAACCAGGACGCCGAGGCGAGGCTGCGGGAGGCTAGAGAGAGGCACCTGGAGCTGAAGAAGGAGAGGAGAGAAATGGCCGAGTTTGTATAGATAGTGCCTGCCCCCCCTGTTTTCCCTGTTGTTGTTTACGAAAGTCCGTGTACTATACATGTTGTACATTTACCACCCCCCTATGAGAGGCGTATAGCTCAGGGCCGCCATCTCGCCCAAATCACAATTCCAATGACCACCATGCGTGCTTTAGATGCAACACCTTCTGAGGTCCCTGGCTGAGAACCTCGAGCCACGACATAGTATATACCTGCGTCCCGAACTTGAGCGTTGAGTCGCTCACTTGAGACTCGTTTGCCTGAAACCTCTCGTCGCCGCCGCAGCAGCCTGCTCCTCAACCTCGTCATCCAAGTCATCCGCACCAACGATGCTCCTAAACGGGTCCGCCCCGTCGAGCAGGTCAATCTTGCGTCCGTCGGGCGTCTCCAGGCTCCACTCGGTCGTCTCGAAGAGGCCCTTGTGCGACGTGCGGTAGCTCGCGAACCGCATCAGCGCCTCGCCGCGGGACCCCTTGACGCTGAAGGCGATGTCGATGCGCCCGTGCAGCTGGTTCATCTCGCCCGAGATCCAGGGGATCTGGTGCTTGAACTGTACCTCGTCGCCCAGCAGCTCGCGCGCCTGGGCGATGTGCGCAGCGCGTACAGCGTCGAGGCGATTACCGGCGACGACGACTTTTGGTAGTTGAAGATTGCGACGCTGCAGGCGGCGATGACGGCGGCGAAGAGTGGGAGGGTGCGGGACCAGCGGAACGTGATTTGGTTGAGGTCTGGGTTTGAATGGTCAGTAGAAGGGACGGAAGTGTAGACTGGGATAACGACAGGTCTCACCTGGGAGCTCTCGGTCAGCGCGCCGCTCCATCAGCGGTCCCGACCCGGGCTTCGGCGCCGCAGTCGCCCATCTCCGTTGTGTCTGCGCTCTAAGCTGCTGCTGCTGCGTCTGCCGCGCGGCCGCGCTTCGCAGCGAGGAGGCGAATCTCCTCGTGATCGTCCTCGAGAACATGCTCGGCAGATAGACCTGAGTCTCGAGTGCTTGTCGGAGGAATCGGTTGTATGTGGCGGTAGCGTGAGCCGGCGGTGGTGGTGTTGAATGGGCCTAGCAAATTCTCGGGATCCTCCGAATCAGGTCATGAAGTTCGGTCGTCGGTCGGTCTCGGTGGGCGGGCCAAGCTAAAAAAAAAAAAAAAAAAAAAAGACCCCCGGGGTTCCTGGCGGCGCATCGGAAGCAATCCATAAAGTAGCCTTCCTGAGCTCCGGCCAATCATCCATTAGTATCATCCCTGTCCGGCATGGCCAGCTGGCGCGCGCGTCATAAGGCTGAGCTGTCACTGTCCCCTCTTCGAACTCCTATCGACCGAAGTTACCTAGCCACTTGGAAATCTGACTTGAACAGCCCGTCGATGCTACGCTCAAAAGCTTGTGCTTTTTACGATACAAG
>JAIMZG010001715.1:0-45516 GCA_020466075.1 Colletotrichum coccodes
GGTGAGCTGTTCAAAGCAGATTTAGGAATAGCAAGGGCTTTCATGAATAACTAGTCGTCACTCTCCCCTAATCAGAGTTGGAAGGGCAACGACACACACACACACACACACACACACACACACATAGAAGATATCAACGATTTCATGCACATGTGCTAGACAGGCAGATCAGAGGCATATAAACGAAGCAGTTAACTGTCTGAATGGGCAAGACCATTTCCATTCCTCTTTACCTGTGATTGAATGTCTGATCGAGCTCTTACCAGAGAAGATAGTAGCAAGACTTCTCAGATGATGTGTCCAAAGGTCTGAAACATGCACTAAAGCAATAACAACGGTATACTCACGACCGGGCCTCTCTGTAACAGTGAGTTGGTAGTGGCCACGCTGTGCAATAGACCATCGCGGCAAATACACCCCCATGATCGGAAAGGATCCGCCAGTGCTCGTGAGCATGCGAGCGCTGCTGTCAACGTTGCTTATAAGGGCTACTGGGCGTATGCCGCCAGTTGCCCCGTGACGGCCTCTCTATCTTAGCCTCATCTTACGACCACGACAGGACCCTTCGATCAGTCAGATACGACGGATCACCAAGTCACCTATGAGACCTGTGACAATAGGCACATGCTGGTAATCAGGGGGGTAGGTTCGTTTTTGTAATTTTCATGCGTCTCTAACCTTCTGATCCCAGCTTGTTCCAATATATAGACTAGCGACCAACCTAAACTATTAAATACTTTGTAATAACTTACTATCAAGATCTTGTAATTGTTAGAATACCGATACTATGTTATATTGTAATGAAGTTGCGATCACAAACACGTGCAACCACGCACAGAAGGCAGTTAAATAAACAGAGGCTAACTCTTAGCTTCTCGACTTTCTGTCAAGCAACACAGCCTCCTTTGGATATTTTTTCGTACGTCAGATGTAACAGTCCATCAAAATGCGACACAAATTTAGCTTTGACTGTATTGCACGCATTGTCTCGTAGCATAAATGTGCAGCAGCCAGATCATTGGTATTAAGTGGATGATACTAAATCATCTTTCAGGAGTCGAAATACTAGAAAGATCGATAGTGAAGCTGGGCGGAGTCTAGCCGGATAGGCAAATGCAAAACAATGCAAATGATCTACCAAACAACCGCTGTTGCAGCACATCTTCAGCATACCCACCCAAAGTGACTAAATATTTGATAGGGCCTCAGGAATATCTCAACTGCAAATGAGCCTCCCAACAGTCCTGTTCAGTGCGGCTTAGAAGCTCTTGTTTGTATCCTAAGCTTGTCTGCTAGGGCTACCTCGTTTGTTGCCCTTGTTGCTTTGGTGGATCTCACGTAAGTATTTTCGAAGATATAGAGGGGAAAATGTTTCACCTCAGAACATGATTACTGTGCTGGATGATGATGGATGTCGCCTTTTACCCTCCCCTTCGATCTGATCAAGTAGAAATAAAAACAGAAGGGTCCCCTGTGTCAAAAGGGGTAAAGGGCTTTGACATACAAGGGATGTATGTGTCTGGATGCTAGGGATTGAACTCTGCCTCTTTCTAACAATTCAAATTCTTTTTGAATAAGATGCAAGAAACTTCAACAAAACGAGCTGACTGGCTGTATGTATGTGTATTGTATGTGTACTTCTAAAAGAAAAAAGTCTCCTCGACGGGGAATTGAACCCCGGTCCCCTGCGAATCGTTGTTTGACAAGCAGATATCCTCACCACTAGACTATCGGGGATTATTGGATGTGTTCATCCAGTGATAGTTAGTTATCCGAGTTTGGCAGATTAGAATACATATAGTGCTTATCTTGTCTTTGCCCCACCAAACTTACCTTGACCTTACCCTACATGCAGAAAAGTTCTCATGGCCTTTGATGGCACTGAGCGGGGACTTAGTCGTTTCTCTGATATTTAGTCCTTGACTCACAGTTTGTGCTGCGATCGCACTGCCCTCGTTGTGCCCGCGAAAATGACCGTATCGCTTGTGAGTTGGGCCGGAGGTGTGAAAACAGGCATGCGAGCAAATGCGATCTTTTCTGGAGGCCGCCCAGCCGAACAAGCGTGCGGAAGTCAGGGAAAGGGCAGGGAAACTACAGCTTGATCTTTCACTAGCTAGAAGATCGAATTGGTATTGAACTGAATACTATGGACTGCTCTCCATAGTGCAGAGCATTGTTCAGTAGTCATAGTTGCCAATGGAAGCGACAGCGGCGTTTCTATCAAGCTTGCTTGGAAGCTGGAGGCGCACCATCAAATGTCTTCGAGTGATATCGAGCTGTCCAATGCCAGGATGCCGCTGATTGCATGTGATCATCGCAAGGCGAATGGATGCCCAGGCTGACTTTACGGCAAGTAGTAATGGCAAATTGCACCATGCCGTGGCCGCCCGTGGGCCCAAGCAGCCAGAGAGTCACGAGAAGAATGAGTATAACGACGCATCGCATAGCCGTGTCTCTTGGCGTCGGATGACATGTTTTGAGACACGGCAATGAGGAGGAGACAGGCCCGGGCGTCACAGAGTAGCACGAGCTGTACAGCCAAAGTTCAAAGCATCGATATATTCGTAAAAGGCACTTTTGAGATCCTCCTCCCAAGCCCTAAGCAGTCATACGTCTTGGTTCTCCCTGTTTCCAATCCCTGCACCAAGAGGGCAAGCCAGCCTCGACCGATAGAAGACGTCGGACACTGAACCTCAGGGAGACGAACGCCTCTCCGGGCTCATCTATGCCTTTGGAGTAGGGGTCGGTTCGGCGGCAGAAGTTTCCTTCTGCTTCTGCGGGATCAGGTTGCGGAGAGAGAGGTCATAGACGACGTCCTCAACCCGCTTGACGTCGTACTTGACCGCGTCGACGCGCTTGCGAAGGATATCATTCTTAAGGTTGAGTAGCTGGAAGCCGGCGAAGAGGTCCTTGACGAAGCTGCTGATCTCGACGGGCATGGAGAAGTCGCTGAGAGTGACGGCGTTGGTGGCGAGTCGGGAGAGTTCCTGGGTCAGGTCAGTCAGGGCGAGGAGGTACTCCTCGATGGTGAGGTGGAAGGCGTCGCGATCCTTGAGGTTCACAGGAACTGTCGCGATGTCAGCTACAGGCCCCAAACAAGACGAGGCAACGGCGGCCGCCCTGGGCACCTGAGGGGCCAGATGCTGGGCTACGTACCCTTGAAGATCTCGCCAACCTCCTCGAGAGTCAAAAGGCGGGCGACGGGGCCAGGCTTGCCGTCGGAAGTGAGGCCGCCCAACCAGCCGCAGAGAAGGACTGTGAAGATGGCGTTCTGCACTTGGCGATTCCACTTCTGGTTATACCTGAAGGCAGTGAGTCAGAGGGCGATGGTGCATTGACAGCATGCGATGGATGCCTACTTGTAGTAGGGGTGCTTGGAGGCGATGTCCTGCAGCTCTCCAATGACCTCGATCTCCTTCTGGATGCCCGTCTGCACGTCTGACAGCAGGGGACCATCTGTAGGCAGACATATCAGCTCCGTTCAATTTAGACGTGCGACGCTGCCGGGCAGATTGGTGACGCTGTGCACTGACAGGGCGAGGACTCACATTGCTCACGCGGGGTGGCGTGGATACGAGACAGCAGGCCTTGGACGTAGGAGATGGCCCTGTCAAGCTTCTGGACCGTTTGGCTCATCTGGTCGCGGACCTGCTGGTCCTCGTCGATCCTGTTCTTGAGATGCTCGAAGATCTGAGGGTCCAGCAGACGGGAGGCGGGGACCTCACCCATGTTGGTGTCGTTATCCATGGCTTGTTGTGATGCGACGAAGCGACGTTGGGGAGGTGGTTTCTGGAAATTTGGTGAGTATGATCAATCAGAAAAATCTATCTTCGGTGATGAACCCGATTTCGAGATATCGCGGGCGTGTTCAATACGTCTGTACCGTCACTCAAGGATGATAGGTGCCGGCCTCAATGGTGAAGTTCAAATCTGGTGAACAGGAATAAGCCCCGCGATTTAGGGCGACGTCACGCTAGAGAGGCAGGTACCGAAAAATCAGAGTTTTACTTACGACGGCGACTCGGGGTTTGTTGGCAATGAAAAGAACAGTCACAACCACGAAGAAACCAGCGAAGTATTGTCTAGTCTCACTGCTTCGAGATACAATTCGCGGTCACAGGCTCGAGAAAAATCATACAAAAGGAAGGCGGTCACAGCGGACAAATGGACGGGGGCATTGGTGGATCGTCTTCATCTGTGGCGTCTTCCCGACAAACCAACTTCGACAGTACGGTGGATCACGGCGATTTGATCCAACTACGATGGATGGCCAAAATGACGAAGCATCCTCAAATTGAAATGGGCACAGGCTGATCACGAATCTTCTTCACACGCCTGGACAAGCCAGGCAGGTGCAATGAAGATCATAGGTTTGCGTCGCCTGGAGGCAGTGAAATACCAGGGACACGGTGGAAACAACGTACAGCAAGCTGCAGAGGCCATCTCCAATGATCAAAAATAGGAATAATCAAGATTGATGCCAATAGGCATCTTTCAGAGATTAAACTGAAAAGAACAGATACTACACTTGATCTAAGCCAAAAGGCAAAGAAGAGCTAAAGAGAAAAGAAGAGAAAATCCTAAGAACCACAGTAGGTGGACAGGATTATATAGGTTTGGTGGATGGTCTGTGCGGCGGATGAGATCAGTCAGGGTACGTACCGGGAGAGAAATTGAGGCCGAGTTGCTGCAGCGAAGGAGGTAGAGAGGTACGTACCGACAACACCTCCTGCCAGACTCGGCCACCGACTGTGAGCTTCACGATGTCAAGGAGGGCGGCTTCTGCCTGGACCCAGTGTTGCCTGCATGTCGAGGTGGATGGCTGTTTTATTCCCCTGCTACTTCACCTTGAACTTTGTCAAGTTTGGAATGCCCTCCTAAGTGCTTTGTTTTTGCAATTTCTTCTAGAGAAGTTTTGATGGAACTCTCCAGGGGGGTTTTGGAGGCAGTACGTCCTGTCTTGTAGCACCATATCAGTTCATCTGTGGCGTGTCTAACCGTTTTACAACCTCTATTAGCCTTGTTCCTTTGCCGGTCCCTTTTAATCGTCAGCATCACATATAATAGGTGTTCAAATCCAAGTCGGATGCTCAGTTGACAGCACTAGATATCGCAAATCAGTGACTCTTGTGCATACGAATGACCCATCTTGCCCCTTTACCTCCAGGCCATGAAGAAATGGTGATGCGCTATGTGTATTGATTCGTTGTCTCTTCAAGCAGCTTTAGTGAGAAAGCAGGCCAAGCAAACCCGGAATTGCTGATGAGAATGCAGCCACCGAGCATAAGCGTGCGACACAGCACACTTTGCGAAATGGTTCAATTCAGAATCAAAACACCCCTGCCACCATGTGCTCCTTTTGCGTGACGGGAATCCGGGGATTTCTTAAGGACCGCCGTTTTGCGCAGCCTCTGGAATCCTGGTTGAGATATCGGCGGGCAATGCATGTCATGCAGCCGCCATCTAGCAAGAAAAAAAAAAAGGAGCTCCTTCCCGGAGCTCGGGGCACCCAAAGTTTATCGCCATTGCGCTGTGTGGCCGTCATCTCAGGCTGGTCTGCGCTGCAGGGTGCAGCCTCTGCAACGGGCTTCCATTCGTCTAGCAGCTGAGGGAACCACACACCCAACATTCCGAATTGCGATCCTAATCCAAGCAATTTCAAGCTTCTCATTGGCGGCTTGTCTAGACGAAAGATGCATATGCGGGCCCCGGCCCCCTTGCAGCCGAGGGGGATGCTCCCGAGAAGGCTAGAGTTGGGTACCTCTTCTTTGGGTGCGGAAGCTCAGGTTTCCCATGTACCTCCAATCTCAGCACCTGGTGGTCTGGTGGTGACCCTTGACTACCGGCAGAAAGGGGGCAAACACAAATGTCAACAAAATTTTGAGTGGCAGCGAGGAGACAAGCCAAATGAGGGCCCAATCGAAATCCGAGGACACGCTGCGAACTTTTTGACTTGACGCCGTCCCGAGTCCTTCCCGTCCTTTCCCACGCACGCCACCCCCCCCGACGTCCTTGTCTGGTCGTACTCGGATTTCCGTCCCAGACCGCCTCTCAATCCTATCTCGTGTCTCGTGCCTTGGATTAATCTTCCCTTTGGTCTCTGCTAAACAAATCCAATACTTGAACCCCGGCCGCACTACGCTGAGATCCACGACCGTCACACGGACTTGGCTTTCAGCTACACGAGAGGTGCATGACCCCACGTCGAAGTTTTCTGGTATATCTATATCTGTATAAAAAGAACAGTCAACATGACGGGTCGATACTCTTTGCGCCAGACTCCTAGGTTAGTCGAATAGTGTTTCTTCTTATTTCCCCCTTCGAGATATCAAGCTCTAGTTGAAAGCAACTGGGTTTGTCGCAAAACCACCCACGTCTGGACTTGTTCTTTGTCAAAGCCGACGGTTATCGCAGACTGGAAGCATGGCTGCCCTCGTTAACCCCCCCAACGGGTCAATACCTTGCGCAACAACTCTTTAGTCAACATGGCTAACCCTTTCAACAGGAAGAAGGAGCTCTTTGAGGGCATGGTTGAGACCCCTCGGCGCGTTTCTTCCAGGCGCAAGTCTCCCGAGGTCGCTACCGGCGCAGATGCCAACGAGTCAAAACCGCAAGCCCGCGCCGCCCCGAGACGACGCACCACTGGCAAGTTTCGAGAGGAGATGTCGGACGACGAGGTCGAGCAGCCTCTTGCGAATGGCAAGACGATGCTCGACCAAACTTTGACGAACGGCCACGCCAACGGACACGTGAAGAAGGAGGAGCCTGCCGTCAACGGCAACGGTCACGCCATCCAAGACCACCCCGAGAGGAAGACGGAGAAGATATCAGCAGCCACTGGCCATATCCTCTCCGAGGCGAACGATGCTCAACCCACCTACAAGAAGGGCGACATTATCGACGGCTGGGAAGTTGGTACGGACCCCAAGGTCGACGCATCTGGCCAGTTCGAGTTCGGCGGCAGCGTCGGAACCCTTTCGCTGATGATCGGTTTCCCTCTGCTTATGTGGTACATGTGGATCGGAGCCACCTACTACGATGGCAAACTGCCTATGCGCGAGCAGGGCCAGAGCTGGGCAGAGTTCGGCCGGCACCTCGTGGACCTCGTCTACACCGGCGCGTTCCCCACTCTGCGTGCCTGGCGCATCTACTGGACTTTTTTCGTCTTCGAGGGCATCTGCTACTGTGTCCTGCCCGGTGTTTGGGCCTGGGGCAAGCCGCTCGCCCACGAGAACGGCAAGCAGCTCAAGTACTTCTGCAACGCCTACGTTAGTTTCTACTTCACCATCACCGTCATGGCTGTCCTCCACTTCACCGGCCTCTTCCCTGTCTACACCTTCATTGACGAGTTTGGCCCCCTGATGTCCGTGGCAATTCTCAGCGGGTTCCTCGTGTCCTTTGTCGCCTACTTTTCTGCTCTTTGGCGGGGTGCTCAGCACCGCATGACCGGCTACCACATCTACGACTTCTTCCTCGGCGCTGAGCTGAACCCCCGCATGTTTGGCATCCTGGACTTTAAAATGTTCTTTGAGGTCCGCATCCCCTGGTTCATCCTCTTCGGCCTGAGCTGTGGTGCCGCCGCCCGTCAGTACGAGAAGTACGGCTACGTGTCTGGCGAGGTGCTCTTCCTGGTTATGGCCCATTACCTTTACGCCAATGCATGTGCCAAGGGCGAGCAGCTCATTGTTCCCACCTGGTAAGACTTATACCATGCTCTAGCCATAAACCTTTTACTGACAATTTTCTAGGGATATGTACTACGAGAAGTGGGGCTTCATGCTTATTTTCTGGAACCTTGCCGGTGTCCCCCTCTCGTACTGCCACTGCACCATCTTCCTGGCAAACCACCACCCCTCGGAATACAAGTGGAACCCCTTTGCGCTTGCTTTCCTTTTTGTGTCCTACCTCTTTGTCTACTGGATCTGGGACACAACCAACAGCCAGAAGAACGGCTTCCGCGCGCAGGAGCGCGGCCAGCTCGTTGCCCGCCGGACCTTCCCCCAGCTACCCTGGCAGACAGTGAAGAACCCAAAGACCATCACCTCAGCCAAGGGCGACGTCATCCTCGCCGACGGCTGGTACGGATATGCCCGCAAGATCCACTACACCTGCGACGCCTTCTTCGCCATCTGCTGGGGCCTTATCACGGGTTTCAAGAGCCCTTTCCCCTGGTTCTACCCGGTCTTCTTCTGCGGCATGATCGCCCACCGCGCTGCCCGCGACATACACCGCTGCCGTCAAAAGTACGGCGATGCCTGGGCTCAGTACGAGCGCGAGGTTCCTTACCTCTTTATCCCTGTAAGTGTCTGCCATCGAGCCAAGCAAACGATGGTTCAGCAAACTGATCATGGTCACAGTACGTCATCTAAACGATATAATATCTCTTAAACCTCCTAAGAACCTGGTGCCTTTGTGCCACGGCCACCAGGCCTTTTTTCTGTACATATACGCTTCATTCACCTGGAAGTCGGTGCAACTGGTTTCGATGCTGGGGCTCACCGAGGCGGGCTGGAGAGGCACGGGGGAAGAAAAACGAAATGGCCGACATCAGATGTGAGCAAGATGGCGGCATAAGGATCTTTTAATCACATCAGTAGCGGTTGGCTGCCCTCTTTTTCGACAGGACGGCATCCCCGCGGCTTTCTTTGTACATATCATCGCAGCGGCGTCTTCGCTGTGTGTTTAGTCAGATCCGAGTAAAACGAGTAAAGTATAAGAATGAAGAATGAATCTCAGAATCCGTGCCTCTGATGTGGAGACCGTGGTTGTAGGCCTAGTGTGCTCTGTATGTTTGCTTCGCTATGTATGGCCTGCATCAATCTGCGTGGCTGCTGGGCGGAAGGGAATATGGGACTGCGAACCTCCGTGGCCCAGATCTCCTTTCCAGGCAATATGATTAAAACCTTGATCGGACCTATTTTACTCCCTCCCGCGGCTGGGAGCTGTCGCGATGCGTTTTTCAGCCTACTGCCATTTCTCCACATGAGCATGTCACTGCATTACTGGGTATGTTCAACAACATGAGGCCCATCAGGCAGTCTGGAAGAGAAGTTTTACGAGTTACTCGTCGTCATGCTGAACTCAACGTGTATCTACGACCCAGATTTGCGTAGTTCATTCAGTGGATGGAATAGCCCGTCAAGCCAGAACAACCCATCACAATAGCCGAGGTTCATAACAAAAATATCACGGGCGTGCATACTGGTCAAAGGCGTAGTAGAGACGCAAAAAAGCATTATCGCAACCTAGACTACAATTCCGTTCCCCATCACCGTTGTCTATGCTGAGCAACCGCCCCCTAAATGGATAGCATACCTTGTTGGCACAATAGTACATGTACGTTTGAATCCTGGACGGAGCAATCCCCGACCGTCCCAAACATTGGCATTTCGTGACCTCTGACCGTTTCCACGCCTATGCCGTAAAATCTTGGATCGAATTTCCGACGCGCCTGCTGATGATATTGGTCTGCTCTGCGGCAGTGATGCCCGTGCGAGTTGTGGCGTAAGTACATCTTGTCAACCGTTCAACCGAGCATTTGTTCAGTTGTCGTTTAGCAGCCGACGTCCTGAGTAGCCTTAGAGTTCATGAGGAGGGCGACAATCAAACCGTAAAGACCTGGGCAAGGGCGGTTAGCGTGGATACTTGTACGAGAATGACCGGGGAATATACCCAAGACTTCGGCGAAAATGAGAATCAGAATCATGCCGACGAAGAGACGGGGCTGTTGGGCAGTTCCACGGACACCAGCGTCACCGACGATACCAATGGCAAAACCAGCAGCAAGACCAGCGAGACCGACAGAGAGACCAGCACCGAACTGGATGAAACCAGTGTAAAGGGCCATGTTCTGCTTGAGGCCGTCGGAGATAAGCACGGAAACGACAAGACCATAAATGGCAATGATACCAGCCATAATGACGGGAACAATGTCTAGGAATTATGTTAGCATTTTCCGTAACACGTTCACGGCCCATGTAGGCCTTTAATGATGATGGTGCTTCCGTACTCTTCACGATCAGGTCAGGGCGCAGGACACCCATGGCCGAGATACCGACGCCGGACTTCGCGGTACCGTAAGAGGCACCCAAACAGGTGAAGACGATGGCCACGGTGCAGCCCATGGCACCAAAAAAGGGCTATTGCATGTTAGCGATGTCGCGTACTCGATGTCGAGGTGATGCCCAAATGGCTCATCGCGGGTAGGAAGGGGGCGACGTCATGGATCGACGGCTCGGAGGCAGAGGGATGACGAACCGCGTAGACGGGGCTGTGAGATTATCGCGTTAGTGTATGAGCTTCAGAAACATGAGGAGAAGCTAGCTGGGCAGGTCGGGGGTCGAGATAGATGGGGTTGGGAGCTTCTGTTGATGGATAGGGAGCTGGTGAACGGGGGCAACACGCATGTTGACGTTGACGTACCAGAGTTCGGAAGGCATTTTGGCGGTTTGTAGTGTTTCGGACTAGAAAAAGTCGAAGAAAACGTCGAGAGGCGTCGGGAATGAAGGGGAATGCGGCGACAGCTGGGCTGGGGACGATGGCGGTGATGACTGTTTGGGCGGCGAGGTTCGATGCTGCGTCGGCGACTGCTCGAGATGAGGTGTGCTTGTTAAGATCTCGTTTCCAGGTTGGCCTTCTGGTTGGTTGCAAGGTTTTGCGGCGCGTCGATAGCTCCGCGCCCTTACGTAAGTCAAGGAGGAGGCGATGCTCCGGGGACCGGTCAAAAGTTGATTCCGAGAGTGGCTGGGCTGGATTGTGGAACGGCCCACCACTGAGCGGAACCTTCCGTCGAAATTTGGGGAAGGTGGGATATTTTTTTTCTTCTCTTTGGCGGCAGTCTCGAGGCTTTTAGATCTTCACGTTCACCACCAGACAACTACCGATCCTCAACCTCACCACCAGGGCGAGCCAACGCAAGGAACCCTGCTCTTTTAGTTAAAACATGTTGGTGTTATTGCCTCTTCATTGTTGATTGACAGGAACTGATTGATGCGCATACAGATTTCTTCGACCCTACCTCTTCCACAATGGCTGATCAATCCGCTGCCTGGCCCTTGGCCGACGATGCTCTCCAGCAGGAGATCCTGGACCTGGTCCAGCAGTGCCAGCACTACCGCCAGCTGAAGAAGGGCGGTGCGTTGTACTCTCAACTCTCATGTTTCGCACTTGTGTACTGACTGTTGTGCTGTAGCCAACGAGGCCACCAAGACTCTCAACCGTGGTGTCTCCGAGCTCATCATTCTCGGTAAGGAGCTCTGCGATCAACCGAATAAAATATCACTAACAGTTTCAAAGCCGCGGATACCAACCCCTTGTCCATCGTTCTTCACCTGCCTCTGCTTTCCGAGGACAAGAACGTTCCCTACGTCTACGTCAAGTCCAAGACCGCCCTTGGCCGTGCCTGCGGTGTTTCCCGCGCCGTCATTGCTGCCAGCATCACCTCCAACGAGGGCAGCGAGCTCGCCGGCCCCATCCGCGCTCTCCGGGACAAGATCGAGAGACTTGCCATCTAAGATACCCACGACGTAGAATATTTGGGCGGCGTTAATGCTACAGCTTGGGAGGTTCTACAAAACGGTTTGGAATGGAAAGGTTTGAATGGTTGATAGGTGTCAATTAGTGGTTCTTGGTTTCTAGCTACCCCGTTCTCATGACCGCTAAGCGAGTCGTTGCAGAAGGCACGACTGCATTTTGGAGGTCTGGCAGTATGCTGCCTCGAGGTAGCTCAGAACCATAAAACCGTCAATTGATGATTGTCGAAAATTTGAAATGCTAAGTATGCAATATCAACAAATTGTGCAGGTAGCGGTGCGCGACTCAAGTCGACGGGCTGGTCATTAGAGGAGGGCCTGACATTTGGATCACACTGTCACGCCGTTAGGGTCCAATAGCTGAAGCGCAAGGCGAGAGCTTAAAGCCTCAAGGCGCGAGTCGAACTGGACGAATCAAGACTGAGTGCCTAGACCGTACTACCTATATTACCCCGATGGGCCGGCGTCGTGTCTCAGGCGTGACCTTGACTGGGCTTGGGGTATAGTCGCACTGCCCGGGAAAAGCACTCTGACGTTTCCCCGCGTCCCACCACCCATGTCATAGCTACATGTGCGATTTTTGGCAGACGGTGCACCTCATCATCCGCAGTTCGTACTGCGTACAACGTCCTATTTTCCCTGTACATCTTTACCAACACTGTTAATGTAAAGACTTGAACCTAAGAAATCGCTGATACCCCCGTTAATAATTTCGTTTGAATAGTTCTTGGGCCTTTTTAGTTCTTTACTACACCCCCATCGTACTCCGCGCATTGCGTGGCTCCAATCGCAAGATGCCCGGTATCGCTCGCAAGATCATTGTCTGCGCTGCGGTCGATGGCCTTATCATCCAACCATTCGTGACCAAAGGACAGCGCCCTGCGCAATCGGTCAGGATCAAATATGGTGATGCATCAATTACCTCTGCTTCTAGAGAGCATACCCCCGATCTCTCCCAGCCGAATTCCTCTTTTGAAGCCTTCGGCGTCATAGGTGCGCTCTCCGAGCTTCTGGCGGCAGCTTCCTGTTGTTGCACACTCGATGCTAACCGCCGCATGTTGCAGGTTTAATCACGGTCTCGCGCTTGAGCTACCTAATCACGATTACTCGACGCCAGCAAGTTGCGCAAATCTGCGGCTTCCCAATCTATGTAGTCACCGAGGTTGCTGTAACGCCGTGCACCTCACAGCATGAAGCTGGAGAAGCTATTGCGAAGACGGCTCTGGAGCTACAAGATCGTAATACGGACAAGGACGCTGATGACAGTGACAGCGATGACTTTGTGGAGCTCCCCGCAAGCGGCGATGAGGTCGAGGACCCCGCACACGAAGCCAAGGCGTGCAATGATAAGGGACCTAACGCTGTGAAGAGCACAGTCGCTAAGGACGTGATTGGCAGAAGAGGAAGCTATGGCAGATTCGCGCAGACATGGTTCAGTAAGAGTGGATGGACGCAAGACCAGAAGAGGTCTGCTGGCTGGAGCGGCGCTGCGCATCAAGTCCGGCGCTCCATCGATCACAGTCCTACTAAGGCCGGTGCGTCACAGCCGTTGGCGGAAGAAAATGATGGGCCGGCGCCGACATCTACGCTGTTACCAAAGCTTCTCCGGACGACGCAGATTCTCTTTGGCTCTTCGCGAAGCTTCTTCTTCTCATACGACTTCGACATTACGCGGCGGTGGGTGAGCCGTTCCACATCGCAATCCGATGAAGTGCCCCTGCACGAGCGCGTTGACCCAATGTTCTTCTGGAACAGGAACACCCTGAAGCCATTCATGGAAGCTGGACAAGATGCCTTACTACTTCCTTTAATGCAGGGATTTGTGGCCCAGAAGAGTTTCGTGATGGATAGCAGTCCCCCTCAACACGACGAAGGGGTGGGAGACTCGGTGGAAATGTCGCCCATGAAACAAGCCGATGCTAATCCAACTTCTCCACCATCGGAGAAAACCCGCGACTCGATCGATCTCCGCTCCACGGAGAAGAAGTTCCTTCTGACCGTGATCTCTCGCCGGTCGACACAAAGAGCCGGCTTGAGATACTTGAGACGAGGCATTGATGAACAAGGATACGTCGCGAACGCTGTCGAAACGGAGCAGATCCTTTCGAGCACTTCCTGGGATAAGTCGTCGAAGATTTATTCCTTCCTCCAGATTCGAGGCAGCATCCCGCTATTCTTCACACAGTCGCCCGTTTCCCTGAAGCCCGTGCCTGTGATCCAACATTCGTCAGAAGCCAATTACAAGGCAACGAAGAAGCATGTGGATCGTTTAAAAACAGAATATGGCGGCTTACAAATTGTCAATCTTGTTGAAAAGCATGGTGTTGAAGCCACTGTCGGCAACCAGTACGAAAAGACGGTTGGGAGGCTGAACGAGGAAGAGTTCAAAGGCCAAGACGAAGCCGTTGCATTCGAGTGGTTTGATTTCCATTCAGCCTGCCGAGGAATGAAGTTTGAGAACGTCAGTTTGCTCCTCGGAACTCTCCGCGGCAAGCTAGAGGCATTTGGAAGCACTATCGAAGAAGCTGGGCAAATTACAACAAAGCAGCAAGGCGTTCTGCGCACCAATTGTATGGATTGTCTCGACAGAACCAACGTATGCCAGAGTTCGTTTGGTAAGTTCATGTTGGAAGCTCAGCTGAAGGCGGAGGGCTACGACCTTGCTGCTCAGGTGGATCAGCAGACGCAATGGTTCAACACGCTTTGGGCAGACAATGGCGACGCTGTGTCAAAGCAATATGCGTCAACGGCGGCCATGAAGGGCGATTATACGAGGACAAGAAGGAGGAACCTTGGCGGTACTTTGAACGACCTTGGGCTTTCTCTAACCCGATACTACAACGGGCAAGTTTTCTTCTGATTCTTTGTTATTTGCTAACTCGCTAACCTGTGACCCAGAATGGTCAATGACTACTTCAGTCAAGCTGCCATCGACTTCCTTCTCGGAAACGTGAACTCAATGGTTTTCCAAGAGTTCGAGGCCGAGATGATGACGAAAGACCCTGCCATTTCCATGCTGAATATGAGGGAGCAAGCCATCGAACTGTCGCAGAGGCGCGTCATCTCGGATGAGGGCGAAGAGTTCATGGGTGGCTGGGTTCTCTTCAGCCCTCACCAATCAGACACCTTGCGAGCCATGCCCTTCGAGGAAGTGGTACTGCTGTTGACCGATGCTGCCCTCTACTTGTGCCGATTCGACTGGAACATGGACAAGGTATCGTCCTTTGAGCGCATAGACCTGGCCCATGTCGTCGGCATCAAGTTTGGCACGTACATCATCTCGACGGTCTCCCCTGGCCAAACGGATGAGACGAAGAACGTCGGCTTCGTGGTCTCATACCAGCCAGGCAAGAACGACGTCACGAGAACGAACACGAGAACGTTTTCGAACTTGGACACAACGAAAAGTAAGACGGACCGCTTGAGTACATCCGAGCAGCAGCAGCAGCAACAACAGCAGCAGCCTCAATCTGCCCTGAGCAGTTTGCTGGGCGGCGGACGCCCCAAGGCCTTGCCGGTGCGCAAGATCGCTTTCAAGGCTCCTTACTCGCAGTCGTCTGCCGCCGTGACGGGCGATGAACCGAAGCTCAGCGAGATCCAGCAGGTTGTCAGCATCTGCGCGGAAATAGAACGACTGGCGTTCTTTAGCCAACCCGGCAAGGAGAAGCCGGGCACCGAAAGCATCATAGAGAAGGGCGACATCATCTCGCTAGAGGAGGCGAGACAGAGCACTGGCTTGCTGGACCACATTAGCTATTCTCTGAAGAGACTCGTTTGGGCCTAATAGCGTCTTGCCCGTCGAGCTCGCTCTATTATCGTCTCTGGGGGTTAAGGCTTTGTGGCGCGGTACAGGTGCATTTGGTAGCGCATGTTTTCGAGGGGGATCGGGTACTTGAGAGAGTCGGCGAGGCGGAACCAGACGGAGTCATGAGACTCGAGCTTCTCCCACCGACAGCCCTCGACGACGCCTTCTTTCTCTGGTTTCGTGATGAGGGCGTGGTCCATAAGCCACTGCATGGGGTACTTCTTGGACTCCTTGCCAACGGCGGCCTCTGAGTAGCTGCCAGGGCTGTCGACGACGAGGAGCAGGGAGCCAAGGGGAACTGTGGCAGTCAGATCGAGGAGGAAGGCCGTGGTCTTGCCGATGCCGGCGGTCGTATACAGCTCGTTGAGCGTGAATAGTAATGTAACAAGTAATGCCTCCTTACCAATCGTCTTGGAGAGCTGGTCCCGCGTCATGGCGAGGACGTCCTGCTGCGTGAACGACGATGCGAGGCGGGTTGCCTCGATTATGGCCACGTTGGCGGCCCTGGCCGCGGCGTTGGCGTACTTTGACAGCGGGGGTGGGGTTGTGAGGGCGTCGTGGAGTTTGGCGACGGCGTCGTCCCACGGCGCCGAGTCAAGGAGGGCCACTGTGCCCCCGAGAGAGCGGGAGGGTTGTTCGGAGAGGTAGGCCGCGAAGGCGGCGATCTCTGCGACGCCGCCTCCGACGGAGAGCATCCTGACGGACCTTTGGACTTGCGCGCTGGACTTGCGCGTGCCGGTAGTGGTTTCGGTAGAGACGGCAGTGGTCTCGGCCTCCTCCGCGAGTGGAGGGGCAGTGACGTCCTCGTCATCCGCCGCGGGAGCGGGAACGTCGTGATCGTCAGCGGCAGCAGAGGGTCCGTCGCCTCCAGAGGACCCAGCTGCGCCGAGGGGTTGGTCCTTGGGGCAGGAGGGGACGCAATCCTGGTGAACATCACCCGCCCCCTCCGCGTTGAACTCCTCTCCAGCTTCAACTTGAGCCTTGGTTTCAGTCTCGGCTCCAGCCCCTGCCTCGGCCTTCACGTCAACCTCAACCTCCAACTCCTCGAGGTACTCCCCAATCCCCAAAAGCACAGCGGCGTAGCCCAGCGCGCGCGTGGGGCTCCACCTCGCGGCATACGCGTCGAGGGCCTCGGGCCTCGCCTTTGCGAAGGCGGCGTCAAAGTCGCGGGCGTAGAGCGCGGCCTTCACCTCCTGCAGGATCTCGCCAAAGGAGCGCGACGTCAGGACGGGGTTGTAGGCGGCGTTGAAGGTGGAGAGGACGCGTTGCTGGAGGGGCATGGGGAGGAGGGCGCTGATGTTGTTGGATTCGGCCGTGGAAGACAAGGCCTCCTTGGGTTGAGTCTTTGAGGCTTTGGGTTTGGTGGTGGGTTTCTTTGTGGGTTTCCTTCCGGCGTGGTGGCTTGTGTCGCGGATGTTATGCTCGACCTTCATTTTCTTGCCCATCTTTGCGGTTTGGGGGTGGATTGCTCGAACGTTTTTTGGAGCTTATGAAGATTTATCAAAATGAGGTTCAATGTGAGAATTTGATGGAGGGGTAAAATGGAGGGTAGTAATTTTTTTCTTTCTTTCTTTCTTTTTTGTGTGGATGGCGGCGCAGAGCTTGCTTAGAGCTCCTGGTTGATTGAGACCTACAGAGATGTCGACTACGCGAGGCTGAGATAGACTTGTTGGCTGGCTCGAAATTACTACCGTCGGCTTCACGTTGTAGGCTCTTATGAAGTTGTTCGTCTACGGTCGTGGTTGAAGTTGGGTGAGGCGAAAACTCAATCAGGCAGGATCCACACCGCCCGCTTTCACTTGTGGTCGAGGTTAGTGCACAGAGCCAGCGGGTTCATGAGAGCAGTATCACACGTCAATCTCAAAATAAGGCTCATCTACACATCTCAACCAGATGTTGAGCGGCCATCATGCAAGTTGCAGAATAGACTCAATTGAGCGTCTCAAGGGCCAGTCCGGTATATTCATTGCGCCGCTTGGCCGCCAGGCATATCATTGACAGCTCATGCCAGATTTTGGACTGGGCCTGGTCCAGCGCGTCATAAGAGGCCCGATTAGCGACGGCAAGCGCCCGAACATGCAACGGTGAGCCCAATCCCATCTAAACAAAATGAAGCAAGGCAAGGCTCTCGATGTCTCGACCCGAAACCAAGTGCCTTTCTCTGTCTTTCGCATCTTCTTCCGCTCAATCTCAACCAACAACGGATGCAGTGGCCACAGGTGGCGGATATGCGGGTGGAGTGGCTTGATGTCATCCGCAGGGAAGAAGGGAGCTTGGGCCTGGGGCCGCCTTGATTTGTGCGGATAAATACGAAACTGGCCGGATCCCAGGCGGGGTGGCCCGTGCTCACCGGCCCCGGAGGAGGGACAACTGGTGACGGCCAGACAGGCACAGAGCGGCAGGGGAACGAACTGAAGCGTAGGCAGAAAAAGACCTCACGGCATCGAGGGTCTGCGGCGTGTATTCTACCGGTCCCGAGTGCCGCGCTCCGAGACAGGCCGAGAACTGGTCATGCTGAACGTCGGAATTTGCGTCGAACATACTGGTGTCTGTAACATTCGTACCTGTCGCGGAATTTCGACCGTGACAGTGTACGGAGTGTGATTTGGATGCTTGGTCATGATTTTGCTAGACCCTCCGCGCTGGCCGTAAAGAAACCGTGCTAGCCATGGTTGTCGACGGGTGTCGCGCATCTCGATGCAAGGCAACGACGCAGTGGAAGGGTCGGAGGGGCATTCTGACGCCGAGCAGAAGGCTGCGAGTCGGCCCTGCGACCGAAGGATGAAAATTTCAGAACAGACGGGAAGGGTGTCATTATGCAGTCAGGGTCCACTGACACGACTGGATCTAGTGTAATCCTCAGAATCTCAGCACGCTGCAATGAGATTCGACATGGGGATCCAGGTGGCCAAGGAGGGGCCAGAGCTTATCCGCGTCGCCGGCTTGAAACGACGCGAGCGAGAGACAAGGGAGAGCAGTGAGGGCGGGATATTTTCGGCGCTTGGCCCTCCCAGGCGCTGAGGTGGGTTGTCCTGCTTGGACGAGGCTTAGAAGCCGGCATGCTCTGGGCCTGTGGACGACGCAGGTCGCAGTGTATCACATCGTGAGTGAATAAATAGCGCGAGGCTACTGGGCCGTGGGGGACCAGGAGGGGCGATAGGGTGGACCGGAGATACCCAAAAAGATGCAGCCATCTCCACGGATTAGTCAAGGAGAAGCCGATGTTGCCAGTCGTGCGCGATACCGAAGGGGACCCAGGAGTCGTGGGTGAAGAGTTGTGGGCATTATGACGACAGTCCGTCTCCATGATCCATCGGCGCCGTCGTTCGCACGAGTCAATAGCGGCATTGACAAGACCTCTCGAATACAGGGAGAGTCAGTTCAAGGTGAAAAATACGTCACCGACGAAAAGTGATGTGCCATCTGGGTGCTGACTGAGCTGTTCTGGTGGTGGTTGGATTGGTGCTTGAACCTGGCCGCCGAGTCCGGTATGATTCGTCGAGATGGGATTGCCTGGGAAAGGGTGTCGCCCCGACGTCGGTACACGGCGGTAGAGAAGCAGAAACAGAAGAGGGAGCAGAGGCAGCGGGAATTCGAGACCTCGGACATTTTTGCCTTCCAGGGGTTGCCGGATGAATTGAAAGCTTCGGCCTATGGTCTGAAGCGTGTAGTTTTGCGCCGACAAAGCCACCAATGCAAGGACGAGGAAGACGGGGTGACTGGGCAGCGGGAGGGGCAAAAGGGGAAAAGTCGACGCAAGTCAGTCCACAGCGTTTTTTCTGCCGGGACGACGAGGTTGTTGAGACGAGCTGAATGTCACGGTGGTCCCGTCCCAAGGCCGAAAATTGGAGATGCGACAAAAAAAAAGGACGAGGAATGACCCCCCCCCCACTCCACGTGAAGACGGATCAGAATCAGGATGGGAGACGGTGAAATGCTGGAAGAGTGACTTGGCGTGACTCTCCTGCCCCGTGGACCGAATACTTGCCGTGGAACTGGTTGTCTGTCAAGATGATGAGACAGAAAAGAACAGCGCGAGGTTGAGTGAGCCGTCCTCGCCCGGGCGTCCCGCCGAAAGCTATCGCCCCGCGCTGAGTGAGCGCGGTGAGGTAAGTTGAGTACATGTACCGTATCGCGCTAGTGGAGGGGCAGAGCTACTTCCTCACTTCACCTCTCACAATGCTGAGGCAGAGGCGAAGAAGCTACATGGAGGTACACGCCGCGCTCTCGTCTATACTACAGCAACCCGCGGCTGGTACGATCCAATTCTGCACGCGTGTGGTGGCCTCTGGCCCTGTCTTGTCACTGTCTCGTCCCGTCGTGTTAGGTTATGTTATCCATGCTTGATGAGCGAATCCGGCGGCGGGCGTTAGTGGTCTGCGTCTGGTCACTGCTGGCGTTGCCCCTCCACCCCTCCATGTCTCTCAGGTCCTTGTCCACTCCCACGTCAGGTCCCCACCAGATGCTCAATAATTACCTTCCCGGCCGACGTACGCACACGCAGTAGGAGACATTACCACCACCATTCCCCGTCCCTCCTCCTCCTACTTGAACTACTTTTTTTCCCTCCCCATTCAGCTGCCCCTTTAAATTCTCCCCTTCTCCCACATCACATTCTCTTTCTTCCCTTTGACCGAGTTCTACAACCAAAAAACTCTTGGAAGAAAATCAGACATCATGGGTTACACCGAACAAGACTGGAAGGCGATCAACACGATCCGCCTGCTCGCTGTGAGTCTCACCCGCCCGCCAGATTTTTACCCCGCCTACCTTCGTTGAGAGGATTTGTTGCTCGTTACCCCGCCATTGGCACAGCCGCCAATATGGTATGACGAGAACAGCTCGCCATGTGCCTCTCATACGAGCCTCCCATCGAGAAAAGCTTTCAATACCCATGGCTAGCAGGATACTGACGATGGCGTCAATTCTTAGGTCGATGCCACTTTCAACAGCAACTCCGGCCACCCCGGTGCGCCCATGTACGTATTCACACGCTGCGCGTAATCCGTAGGAAAACCTGGACCAAGAAGCTCACAAATCCTTCTTCTAGGGGTATGGCGCCGGTCGCCCACGTTCTCTTCAACAAGTTCATGAGGTTCAACCCCAAGAACCCCAACTGGGTGAACCGTGACCGCTTTGTCCTCTCGTAAGTTCTCATCCGCAAACGGCGTCAAGCTCTCGAGCCCAGCCCTAACCGACTATCTGCAGTAACGGCCACGGCTGCATGCTCCAGTATGCTCTCCTCCACCTCTTCGGCTACGGTGTCACCATCGACGACCTGAAGAAGTTCCGCGTAAGTTTTTTACCCTCTAGTCATGAGCAAGGAGACCACCAAATGCTGACACTCTCCGAAGACGGTTGACAGCATCACCCCCGGTCACCCCGAGGCTCATGACACTCCTGGCATTGAGGTCACCACCGGCCCTCTCGGCCAGGGTATCTCCAACGCTGTCGGTCTGGCCATGGCCCAGGCTCACACCGCTGCCACCTTCAACAAGGACGGCTTCAACCTGTCCGACAACTACACCTACACCTTCCTCGGTGACGGTTGCTTGATGGAGGGTGTTTCCGGCGAAGCCTCCTCTCTGGCTGGTCACCTCCAGCTTGGCAACCTGATTGCCATCTACGACGACAACCACATCTCCATTGACGGTGACACCAACGTTGCCTTCACCGAGGATGTTGTCAAGAGATACGAGTCTTTCGGCTGGGAGGTCCTCGTCGTCGACGACGGTGACAACGACCTTGACAGCATTGAGAAGGCCATCGCCCAGGCCCAGAAGTCCAAGGACAAGCCTACCCTCATCAAGCTGAGAACCACCATTGGCTTCGGCTCCCTCCAGCAGGGCACACACGGTGTCCACGGCTCCCCCCTGAAGGCCGATGACATCAAGCAGCTCAAGGAGAAGTTCGGCTTCAACCCCGAGCAGTCTTTCGCCGTTCCCCAGGAAGTTTACGACCAGTACAACAAGCACGCCGCTGAGGGCGCTGCTGCCGAGGAGGAGTGGAACAAGCTCTTCGCCAAGTACTCTGAGAAGTACCCCAACGAGGCCAAGGACCTCACCCGCCGCCTCAAGGGCGAGCTTCCCGAGGGCTGGGAGAAGTCCCTCCCCGTCTACACTCCCGCCGACCCCGCCATTGCTTCCCGCAAGCTCTCCGAGACTGTCCTCCAGAAGATCTACCAGGTCGTTCCCGAGCTTGTCGGTGGTTCTGCCGACTTGACTGGCTCCAACCTGACTCGCTGGAAGGACGCCGTCGACTTCCAGGCTCCTGCCACCGGCCTCGGTGACTACTCCGGTCGCTACATCCGCTACGGTGTCCGTGAGCACGGTATGGGTGCTATCATGAACGGTCTCGCTGCCTACGGCACCATCCTGCCCTATGGTGGTACCTTCCTCAACTTCGTCTCCTACGCTGCCGGTGCCGTCCGCCTCACTGCCCTGTCCCAGGTCCGCGCCATCTGGGTTGCCACCCACGACTCCATTGGCCTGGGTGAGGACGGCCCTACCCACCAGCCTATTGAGACTCTCGCTCACTTCCGTGCTCTTCCCAACAACATGGTCTGGCGCCCCGCCGACGGTAACGAGACTAGCGCCGCTTACTACGTTGCCCTGACCTCCAAGCACACCCCCAGCATCATCGCCTTGTCTCGTCAGAACCTGCCCCAGCTTGAGGGCTCCATCATCGAGAAGGCCATCAAGGGTGGTTACGTCTTGCACGAGGCTGAGAACGCGACATCACTCTCGTCTCCACTGGTTCTGAGGTCTGCATCTGCATTGACGCCGTTCAGTACCTCAAGGAGAAGCACAACATCA
The DNA here is from genome assembly GCA_020466075.1 of Colletotrichum coccodes. Classification (NCBI taxonomy): domain Eukaryota; kingdom Fungi; phylum Ascomycota; class Sordariomycetes; order Glomerellales; family Glomerellaceae; genus Colletotrichum; species Colletotrichum coccodes. The sequence continues at coordinate 22,152 of JAIMZG010001715.1, forward strand.
CTGCCCGTGTTGTTTCCATGCCCTGCACGGAGGTTTTCGACGCTCAGCCCAAGGACTACAAGCTTTCCGTCCTCCCCGACGGCAAGCCCATCATGTCCGTTGAGGTCATGAGCACCCTCGGCTGGGAGAGATACTCCCACGAGCAGTTCGGCATCAACCGCTTCGGTGCTTCCGGTCCTTACAAGGACGTCTACAAGGTACGTACCTACTCCATCACATCTTACGCGCTTGCATTATTAACAGCCACTACAGAAGTTCGAGTTCACCCCCGAGGGCATCGCGAAGCGTGCGGTCGCCACCGTCGACTTCTGGAAGGACGTTCCCAACGTCCGCTCTCCTATCAACCGTGCTTTCCAGCAGATCATTTAAAGCGGTTATATCCATGGGTAGAAATTGGTTAATTGGCGATTGTTCTTATTTTTTTTAACGCGATGATGGACGTTTACGGGGAAAATGAACTCGGTATATAGAGACCGTCAAAATCAAAGATTACGATTAACGCGAACGCGCTTTCCCGTACGCCTATCCTGCAGTGTGGTGATGCTGTGCCGAATCCTTCAGCAGCCATGATTTAATTTGTCGTCTCTAAACCCGAAAACTGGTGCGCTTGCCCGTCCAAGTCGCGGTCCAGCAAAACCCTCCCATCATTAGATGTACATTCATGAAAACGTAACTTTTTGATCCGCAGACGCCCTCTCCAGTTGCAACGAGCAAGAGGTCCAGAACCTCATTGTAAGCATCCATCACTGACCACCGCCGCCTGCGTCTCCCGTCCCTTCCTCGGCGGCCCATTCACGTTGGAATTCCCTACCCACCCTCTCGAGCCTACCGGCGGCGCGGCGCGCCTCCATGGCCTCCTCACCAGTCGCCGCGACGACGACGCCAACTAGCATAGGCGCCGCGTTCTCTGCGTCCTCACCCGCCTTGCCCGTATCAGGTATCGCACCCGCCCTCGCCGACGACGTAGCCGCAGCCGATGACTCTGCTGTCGGGATAGCAGAAGCCGCGGCGCCTGACGACACGGGCCTTGAAGATGCGGAAGAGGTATTGTTGTTCGCGGCGGCGTGGACTGAGACGGAGCTCTCTCCGCCGTTCGGCAGGGCGTCGGCGCCGTTGAGGAAGGAGGCCAGGACGACGGGGCTTCCCGGGCCGTGCTCGACGATGATGCGCTGCGCGGGGCCGAGGGAGAAGCGGTTCGCGGCGGCGTGGGCGGTCAGAGAGGTGGTCGTTAGGGAGGTGAGGGCCTCGAGCTGGGGTTGGGAGTGCGCCGAGGTAAGAATGGGGTTGAGGGCGCGGTCTGTCAGGTGGAGGGCCAGGGACGGGTGTTGGGAGGGGAGGGATGCCATTTTGTCGTCGTGGCGGAGGCAGCGACGGCGGCGGGCGGGCGCTGTGATCGCGCGGGCTTGGGCGGGAATAGGCGGTTGTTGACCTCGAGGTTCCGGGCGAAGGTGGGAAAGCTTTATTGCCGATAGGGGGTAAGATTGACGAGGAGGGTCTGAAGGTGCAAGCAAAATTGGTAGAAGGTCAACAGGTAAGGAGAAAGAGAAGAGAAGAGAGAGAGAGACCACGAAGCTTTGTGAGCGGGATGCGGATTGGCGCAGGCTGCGCCCGTGGTGGTTCGGCCATGAGGTAGATTGTAGCGCCTGGTTCGCGCCGTACCCCGCCATTACCCCGCCAAATGCCGTGCCCAACGCCAGAAGGTGGAACCCTTTCTACCGCCGTTGAGAGATATTACATTGAATCTTTAGCACATTATCTTTGTTGCTCCTGCAGTCGAGACCCCCACACCCAAACATACAAGGCTTTCTGCAGAAATGCGAGAGGAAGCGAGGGTCGTACGACGATGCACAAAGAGGAGTGGTTTGACTGCAGACGGGTCATGGGACTACTGTGACGCAATGACGGGGTTTACTCCTGCTGCAAGGTTAGTATGCTACCATCAAGGGCTGGACCTTGATCTCGGTGCTCGCTTGACGTCGGCTGTCTTGGGAGCGCTACCGGTGCTCCTACGCTTCTCGCGGTTGTGCACGACAGGGGCAACGGAACTGCTTGAGGCCTTGGGCGATGACCGGGTTCCGTGTCGGCCGTCAACACTGCGCCGGTGACGGGAGGAACGGAGACCGGTTGTCGAGGGTGGCTTGACGGGATCAGCGACCCAGACATCTGCCGTGACGACATGGTGATTTTCCGAAGATGATGCTCTAGGAGGAGACTCGGCGAAGTGGACTGTTTTTTGACTGCGACGAGCGGTTGGCGTTCCTGGCGTTGTTTCTGGGAGGCATTCTTGTGGTCCTCTGGCCGACTGGGGCACAAATCCGTCTCTATCGGCCTCCTCTCTTATCGTGGACAGTCGTCGGCCTACGTCAGAGACATCGTCGTCGCCCGAATCGGACGAGGAACCCCCCAAATTGTGGCCCTGAGGCTTGGACTCTGGCACTGGATCGACCGTCGTCACAGCGGTATTGGGCTTCTGGCGCGAACGACGGCGCCGGGTGCGTTGCTGTTGATGATCGGCCGCATCTTCTCCCGAGACTTCATGGTTTACAAAGAGGTTTCCACTGAACCAAGCGTCACGGATTTCGTCCGGCTGATGGTCCCAACAGAGATGATTGGTAAAGCGGGCATCGTAAGCTCTGACCTGGTCGTTGGAACATCTGGATACCCGACACGTGTCTGGACAAGTAGTCAGAGAAACCGTATGTCTGCGGAGGAGCCAGGTGGGACACTCACGTAAATGTTCTTGACAGTACGGACCCTTACGATATCGCGGCCTCGTACATCCCTGCCGTCTACACGCGGCGTGCTGAGCGCAGTATCGCGACCGAAGCCCAGGGTCGCAGGCCTTCTGGCAGCCGGAAGTCTGACAGCGAGGGTCAGGTTTGGCGACGTTGCTGCCGTTGTTGTTGGCGCTGGCGGTGCCGCTCGAGACACACTGTCCCATGACGCCTACCGCCGTCCTTTTTCCTCCTCCAGCGAGCGCTGGGAGGTTGGATGGTGTTGGAGGAGAGCATTTCTCAAAGGGCAAGTCAGCTTAGTACGGTCTGATGGTTAAGCTGCATAAAAGGTGCAAGTGTTCTTGTTGCTGCGGCAGCTCCTCCAATCATCCTGAATGAGGTAAGTCGTTCCTTGGGAGAGACAGGGCGGGCGTCCTGACGAACGATAGAGCACCCCCCCTCTCACGCCCCTTGTCTGTTGCGTCCCGCGCTGGCAGGCAGGCAGGCAGACAGGCCCCTTGTCACAGGAGGCCCGAATGCATCTTTGCATCCATTTTGGGAACGGGATTGGTGCCAACTGGACATCGGCGCAGATAAAACGACGGAGATCTTGCCAATCAAGTCGTGCGCAAGAGGAAAGTTGGATCGGTTGGAACACTACGTGGAGGAGGTAAGGCGCCAACGCATAGGATGTGATTGAGTGGGCCAAAGGTGTGCAGGAGGAGGGAGTTGGCCGCGCCGTTCAACTGACACCAAAACCGCCTGTGTTCCCAAGACCTTCTGGCTTGTCGCTACGGATAAGGATTAGATATTATTCGACGAGCATCGCGGACGACCAGTTGTCGATTCATGCATGTTGATTATTATATGAAGAACAGTGGCGAGAAGTTCGAGGTGTTGGAGGTCAGTCTGCTGCCATTTCCTGAAAAGCGAAATTTGGTTGCTTTAGAATGCAAGCAAAGTTCGAGTTGACCATCGTGAGACAAGTTTGTATGCGATTCAAGTACAGCCTTTGCTGATGCAACGGACGATCTGTAATTGTCAAGCGTTTGCTGGTGTTTGGTCGACGATGTTGAAGCCGTAGTGCAGTTCGTGAGGTAAGAAGGCTGTTCCCTGTAACTCTAGCGTCCTCGATACTAAATACAGTGTGCGTCCGCGTTCGTCATTGGGCGAAGGCCCTGCCCACCACAGGTACACACACTACGGGTAGTGGAATGTGGCTTGTTCCTGACACGAGTGGACAGCTAAGCTGAAGCAAGCTCCTGTAGGCCGGATCTGAAGCTTTCGTTTCGCGACCCTGTCACATTCCACAACGAACTTCCCAACGACGACGTCCACTCTGATAGCAACACCCGCAACGACCCATAACGGCGCCCTCGCCCATTAGCATTTCAACGAACAATTCATCTAGGCATCTACGATGGCTGACGCCGAGGAGAAAGCCAAGGCCGAGAAGCTGGCCGCGGCCAGGAAGAGGGTGAGCTTCCCTAGCATGCCATTGCCATTCCATAGCTCACAGTCCCCTAGGTGGAAGAGATGAAGAAGAAGAAGACCAAGAAGGCCGGCGGATCATCGAAAAAGGAGAAGGCTGAAGCAACAACTGCGGAACCTAGCACCCCCAACGAAAGGGAACCCGAACCCGAGGCAGCGACCTCTGCCGAGCCCGAAACAGTCAACGAAGGGACCAACGAGGACGAGAAGGAGGCGACCGAAGCTGTCGCAGAGCACCCGACATCCCCAACCACTTCTCAGCCAACTCTGGCTCAACAATCCAAGCTTCGATCTGCCTCTTTCAGGCAAGGATCCGTATCCGCCGGCAGTGGGCCTCTTTCACCGGGAGCACAGGGCCCCGAGGGAGAGACAGCCACCGATATCTATCGCAAGCATGTCGCTCGCATAGAAGAGCTCGAGAAGGAAAACAAGAGACTTGCCAAAGAGTCCACCGACTCGGAGAAGAGATGGAAGAAGGCTGAGGAGGAGCTTGCCGATCTGCGCGAGACAGAGGGCGAGAGCAAGGTTGGATCGGACAGCCAAGTTGAGAAGTTGGTGAGCACTGGCCTGCTATCGATTGTCTGTTGGTGCATAACCAAGGTGCTAACCAGTTGAGAACAGAAATCCGAAATCGAAGCTCTTCAGCGCCAAAACTCCCAGCTCCAGCAACAAGCCTCTCGCTCCGGCGCTCGCCATGGTTCTTCACCGTCGGTCTCAGTGTCGTCACCTCCCGCCGAGCTTGAAGCCCAGCTAGCATCCAAAACCGCGACCATCGAGTCGATGGAGATTGAGATATCGAAGTTGCGCGCGCAGGTTGATCGCCAGGCCAGCGGCACATCTTCCGAGCGTGAGCAGATCGCGGCTTTGGAAGAAAAGCTCGCACGATCTGAGAGAGCCGCCACCAAAGCGCAGCAAGAACTCACAGACTTGCGGAAGAACCTCGATCGTACGGCGGAAAAGGCCGTCCGCGAGGGCAGTGAGCGCACGAGTGCCGAGACCAAGCTTCGCAGTCTGGAGCACGAGCTCGCAGAATCCATCGATGCCAGGCTAGAGGCTGAGAAGAAGGCGGACGGCCTCGAGAAAAAGGTTACGACGTTGACGACTCTGCACAAGGAGCAAGACTCACGGACGCAGACGCTGCGGAAGGATAAGGAGCGCGTCGAGAAGGAGGTCAGTGAGCTCAAGGCGCGGGTAGAGAGCTTGGAGAGCGAGAACACGAGACTACGTAGCCGCAAATCCACCGAAGGCGGCGGAGGTCTGGACGACGACGGCGTGGACGAGCTTGAGAACGAGGAGCGCCTCCGCCTCGAGAAGAAGGTCCGCGAGCTTGAGGCTGAGGTCTACGAGCTCCGCCATGGACACTGGCAGGATAAGCGCCGCGAGCTCAACAGCCCTCGCTTCGAGAATGTGGACCTCGGTGCCAGCCGCGGCACCTCGCCGTCCGCGCAGAGGAAGCAACCTGGCGGCATCGGAGAGCTCTTCCAGAGCGGCATCAATGCTCTTACCGGCACCGGCGACGGTGAGTTCCTCGATGATGATGACATGGACTTTGACGAGGATGCGTTCCGCCGTGCGCAGGAAGAGGATGCGAAGAAGCGCCTCGAGCGCATCAAGGAGATTAAGCGCACACTCAAGAACTGGGAGGGATGGAGGCTGGACCTAGTCGAAAACAGACGAGGCGGCTCCGAAGGCATCGGCGAGGTCTTCGAGGTCTAGGCCTAGCTTTGGCAGCAGCGCAACGACACGATCTGGTTGTTAGACATGGATTTGAACATTGCATTTATGGATACTCAGATTTCGATTTGCACATGTACGATACAGGTAGACCGAGTCTGGTATCCAGACAAACGCCGTTGGGTTTCCGAGAAAACCGTTGCGAGACCTGATGTACTATGGGTGGACTGACGCCTGGGACACTGTGTACCTTGATCGGCCCCAACAGAGGCTTGATTACTCCGTTGTTGATGATCGCCACTCGTGCATTACCGCAACTGCAACCCCTGCGCCGGACAGAAATAGCCTCAGGCAAAAGCCACATGCGACGACGCGTACCGAGGCGTTTTCTCGTCGACGTGGACGCGTAAAACATCTCAAGGGTACGACACCCGTCCCCCCACCCTTCCCCCAGATAATAATGATAATAATAACGATGAATGAAAACAAAAAATCCACGAACATGAGATAGTCATTTCGAGGCAGGAAAGGTGAACTAAAACGCTTGTCCAACTATCGCGAGTGTATTTGCAGGTGGGCCAAACAAGCGAAAGTCGGGACCTTCCGAGGCAAGGCGAGCAGGTTTCTGTTTAACTAGAGAAGAGAGGAGAAGTGTCATGTCGATTTTTTTTTGGGAGGAGAGATCTTTTTTTTTTCCTTCTTTGCTTCAATCAAAAAGTCGACCTGTTCTATGTTGCTACACGGTAAGGGCCAGGCAGGAAATAAAGACAATAGGATTACAAGTTGTTCCGAAAACGAAGCCATGAGTTGAGGATGAGGAAAATATACAATCTACCATTTGCCGCCATTACAACGATAAAAAGTTCTGAAGCAAAGTGTGGTATTTCTCTTTTTCTTCTTTCTTTTCCCCTTCTGCTTAACGCTCCGTGAAAACCGAACGGGGTTTAGGGAAAGGAGTAGGAGGGGGATATCAATAGTAGTCGTCATCGTTCTTTGCTTCGCCACCGTTGAAACGGGGGGAAAAAATCTCTCGAAAGGAGACTGATGCTGTGAAAACGCCTGTTCCCTCCCTAGTAAAATTACCCACGTCGCCAGACTATAAACGGCCATGTGGCCACCACATGACCGGAAAAGAAGAAAAAGAGGAGGTATGGATCATGAAAAGAACTTCTGGCCCCGGAACGCCTCGTCGATGCGTGTTTCGTAACATGTGTGTACGTGATCTGATGTGTGGTGTGTATGCGGGAGTGGTGTGTATGCGGGAAGGGGGGAGGTGAGGAGGAAATGTAGCAGCCTGGAGCGAGTAGTCGTAGCCGCCGGGTCTAAGGTGAGATGTTGTCATAACGCCGTAACGGGAAGTTCGGTAGAAAGCTGTCGCTTTCGGACAGAGGCGCAGGCGTTGGTTCTGATTGTCACAACATCGTGGCGGTGGGCGCGCCCAACCCGGTGCCGTCCAGATTCGTCCGCAACGCGTCCTGCAGCTCCGCAATCTGCGTCATCATGGCGAAGCTGTGCTGACCTTGCCTGTCAAGCTGCTGGCGCAGCTCCTCATTCTCCTGCCGCACGCGCTTGATCTCCTCACGCAGCTCGTCCAGTCCTGCGTCAGAGCTCTTCCTGGAGCGCTTCCGCTTGTTCCCTGCGCCAAAGACGCCAGCCTTTTCACTATCGCCGTCGCTGCCCGTCTGAATGTCCTCTTGGACGGTGCTTGAGCCGTCGCTAGTGTGGACCCGTCGGAGGTGCTCATTGAGGTTTTCTTGGCGCGAAAAGCCCTTGCCTGTGTGGCGCTTGCAATTCGGATGAGGGCAGTTGACTGTGTTTTTGGGGCCGCCGTGCTTGCCGTGGACTTCTCGCTCGTGACGGAGTAGGCCGCCGGAGTAAGTGAAGCCAGGAAGCTTTTCGCAGCCTTCGGCTGCGCATCTGTAGGGTCGCTCGTGTTTGTCCATGTGCTTGCTGTAAGGAATTTTGTTAGCATGGCTCCAGAGAAGCGAGGATTTGAGATGCAGCCAAGACTTACCTCCATTCGCACTTCCGTGTGAAGACCTGCGTCTCTTCCGTACATCCCGGGAAAGTGCAGTAGAACTTTCCGTCGGGCTGTTTGGTAACCTCGCGTTCGGGTTTGGGTATACATTTGACCCTTGACGACGGGGTCGACACTTCGCCATCGTCCTTGTTGTGTGACGACATAGGTTCGGGGAGCGTGGGCGGAAGGTTCGAGGGGAGAGATGCGAGAGTCGGAGGGGCGGAGAGGTCGAGTCGCGTAGCATCGGGGACGCCAACGGAACCATCGTCAAGACCATCTGGCATCAGCGACCGGTCGTCTCCAAGCATCGAAGCTGTCGGGTTGTAGGACGCAAGGTCCGGGACGTCCGTCGCTTGGTATTGTACTGTTGGGTCGACATGGTGGTCGTGGTCGGGATCACCGATCGGAGGGTACGATCCATCGTGCATGAAATTCCGGGGTTCGTAGACGACGCTCATCTTGAAATGCGATGCGGTGGTTGCTGGATGAACCTTTGCTACGGTTGAAGAACGATGGTCGGAGGATGTCGTAACTGAGAGAAGCCGCGACTTCCAGGTCCTTTGCGGAAATCCGCAATCAAGACCAAAAATGAGAATCAATGAAAAGGAAGAAGGGAAAAAGTCGCGATCAGGAGCGTGCTGCAACTTCGGCTGCACTTTCGTACTGGAAGAACGCGTACTTTCGTCAAGCTTGCACAAGTTGCTGAGCTCCGGATGCTGCGAGTAGAGAAATTGGCCTGAAAAATCTGGCTGTAGAAGCTGCGAGCTGCTTCAGCCACAACGCCGATGATTAATCAGCCTGAAGGTCCACGTGACCCTTGCTTGCCACCCAACACAGAGACCCACTTACGCTTCTCGTTGTGGCGCAGACGGAAGGCAGAAGCCAGAAGCATGTGAGGGAACCCACCCACTTACTTGAAGAACAACAGATCACTGCTTCATAATCAAACTCAATGCACTGCAAAAAGGGACTTGGGACTTCTTACCTCGAGTGATACTTGAATCATTATAAGTCTTGTTGGGTTTAGGCGGCAAACTCAAGATGACTCGATTCAGCGATAGTCTCGGCTATCATGGCTGTGAGGCGGCGCTTCTGAGTCATAGCGGTACACGTTTTTTTTTTGGCTCGCCTCAAGGCTGCCATACCAGTACAGGGATTAGCGCTTGCTTTGCCTTTCTGGCGAGTCTCGTGATTATGGCCAGTAGCTCAAGCAGTCGAAGATTTGTTTATTTCCTTGGTGAGGGGGTACCTGCCTAGTCAGTTGAGTTGTCAGAAGGGTGGTTGAGGACTCACTTGCTGATGGAGGACTCTTATAGATGATCCTTCGATCCCACAACGGTTCCCCATACCTGAGACTGATAACCTGCCACAAGCCTGAGCCGCATCAGAGCAGGGCGCGGAGACAAAGTCGATATTCACAGCCTCAACAAGACCTTCTGACAGGATCAGCTTCGCGGGCCCAGCAGCTGTTGACCGGGCTGATGATTGTTGGCTGACTGAGAATTCTCGGTGACAACCATTGGGGGCTGCGGTCGTTCCAACTGGTGTAAGTGACGCCCTTCCAACTTCCAACTGTGAAGTGCGGATTTGTGTAGGCACCGGTCGGTCCTCAGCGGTAAGGCGTGATACAAGTGATAACATGATCCATGTATGAGGCAAGTTCCGTGGAGCTACACAACCAGACTGCTGGCACTTGCTCATTGGACCCCATGTGAGCTTACCTACAGCTATAACTACTGGCTGTATGGAGATCTGTGTTCGCACTCGCGCGTCTTGGCTCTACTTGAGCCGTAAACAACAGGCAACAGTTCACCACCTCCCCCTTTGGGGCTTGGGCCGTCATCTCATGGCTTGCTTTCCACGTAGTTCGCGTACCACTTGGGTGGCTCGCCAGAAGCTGCCACTGCTGTTCGGTTACGACCCGGGAAGCTGGGTGCCTGCTCGTCACCTTGGCCGGCGGCTGGTTCAGGTGCCGCGAGGAGACGTCGACGGAAGAGTATGGAGGGCAACCCTGCCGATAGGTCCTGGACTCCTTCATGCGAGGTCGCATTCAGCCTTGTCGACGAGCAGTAGGCTGTCGAACCAACTTCGGATACGTGAAAATCGGCAATGAGGCAATTGCCCATTGTAGTTGTAGTTGGCGACCTGATAACTAGGCAACTTGGGGGGACTGACCAGACATTTAGCCTGGCAGCGATACGACAAATCGACAACGTGCAAACAAGAGCCAGAAACAAGAGACCGTCTGCACAGCCAGGCAGATCCGATTCAACGGAGTCCGAGCAACAGAGACACAGTAGACCCCGAGCAAGAATTAAGGAGAGAAGACCAAGTTGGTGACGGAGACTGGAAGTGGGGTTGTGGTGAGGAGAAGGGAAAGGAGATGAGCATCTGCCCTCACTCCTGAGGCAAACTTTTTGATGCCTTAAGCCAGTGACGGCCAAAGGCATCCACCAGGCATTCAAACACAGATTGATGCAGATTATCAACGGAACAAACATAAAAGTACACCGCCGACTCACAGCCGAAGCCATAAGAGTGGGATGATCTTGGTCTACCATGGCAAGCAGGACGTTGTGATGTTGAAGCAACGTCCAACGTCTAGGAAACACCCCACCACGCAAAAGGACCAGACATGTCCGCACAGCTTGCTCAATTGCGGTCGCTCACACTCGATTGAATTCCGTCGTCGCTCACCACGAGCAGCAACCTTTCGCTGAGCAGTTATCAGGCCAGGCATCTGCTGCGGAAACGTGCCTCGGATTCGTAGGATCATTTCAAACCCTTTCTAGCTTTTCATGTTCTACGCGGAAAGACAACAGTGAGTCGGCTACGGCTATGTCAAAGCAGTTGCCGACGGCGAAGTAGAGCCTGTCGCTATCTCTGTCGACTCTCTGCATGCTCCTCGGCCAAGTCGCAGACGACCCGACCACGTCCGACTGGGACCACCTCATCGGTCGTTCCTCAGTGTGCCTCGATCTTCGACCGGCCCGTCTGCGCGATAGTTGGGCTCACTCTAATGACCGAGTCCGGAGTCGCTGAAGCTCGGAAATGTGGGTTTCACCGCAGTCCACCAGCAAATTGCAGCCAAAGAAGGTGGAGCGCTATTTTCTGTTGGGCGAGAACGGCCGATCAAAGGTCCCTAGAGGACATTACTTCCTCCCTTGGAAGACTTAGGACTGCATGCCCAGATCTGCTAGTGCGGCTAGGTAAGGACCACCTGAAAAAAGAGGGCTCTAGCTGCTGTCGTGGGTGTGCCCGCTATCAGCTTCGCTGTGCCTCCCAAAAAGTGAAAAGGTCTCGGCAAGTGACGCCTTAAAAACGCTTGTGATACCCGCTCGCCCTCAGAGGGTCAAATCTTTCACCTCACTTAATCTTTCATCGCGACGCACACCTCGCACCGATTGCTTCGTGCCCAGGGATCCAAATCGGGAGTCGGTTCAAACTGAATCCGTTGGTGTTCATTTCAGCACCTTCCTGTGAGGGTGGCCAGAAAAAGACTAGTTGCACGCACTTCCATTGCCTCGTAGTCAAGTATGGCTCACCTACATAACGAGACGCGCAGCGCCGATGTCAAGCAGCCGAATGAGTTCAGCACTGCGGCCGCGTCGTCGGCTTCAGACTCTCCGCCTGGGGCATCTAACCAAGAGGAAGAGGAATATGATATCGAGACGGTCGAGAGGGTCTACAGGTACGCCGTTGGCCACTGTCATGGCCATTGTCATGCACCACCATGCTGACCAGCGTTTAGGAAACTCGACCTTCGCATCATTCCAGGTGACTACATGATACATCCCTCAGTATGGCAAAGGGTCTAACAGTGCGGCAGCCTTCTGGACTCTCTACTTTCTCTGCTCGGCTATCAGGTCCAATATCGGCATCGCGCAAACTATGAATGCTGCCCAAGGTCACGACTTGATGACGATCCTCGGCCTGACGGCGAAGGATACTTCGACCGCCTTGGCTCTCTTCTATGTCGCCTATGTCATTTTCGATTGCCCTTCAAACTTGGTCATGGCCAAACTGAGCCCCCGGATCTGGATGGCCCGCATTGTCATCGCCACTGGTATCATTGGCACCTGCTTCGCCGCCGTGCAGAGTGCCTGGAGTGTCAAGTACGTTTCTTTCAAGCCAGCGGTTGAACAAGGCTGACTGTTCCAGGCTTCTTCGCTTCTTGTTGGGCGTAGTTGTTGCGGGCATGTGGCCGGGAATGTCCTATTACCTGACCCTGTTCTACCCTCCATCTCGGACGGGCAAGAGGATCGGCATGTACTTCACAGCTGCCCAGCTCTCTGCCGCTGTCGTCGGTCTTGTGTCTGCAGGCTTCCAGCTCATGGACGGCTTGGGAGGTTTGGTTGGTTTCCGCTGGATGTTCCTCATCTACGGGCTTGTCGCCATTGTGCTTGGCTTCTGCTTGCTTTGGTGGCTACCTGACCGCCCCCTTCCTCCAGGCCAGGACCGTCAGCGCCCCAGCTGGTTGAAATGGCTCCCGCCCACCCCGGAGGCCCTTTCCGGCCAGGACGCCGTCGTTCATTACCATGACCTTCGTCGGGTCTACCATCCTAGGCCCTGGACTCTCAGAGATCTCGTTAGGGTGCTCATCGACTGGCGTCTATGGCCCTTGACCTTCATGTACTTCGGAGTCGTCGGCGTCGGCATCGGTACCCAACTATATGGCTCCGTCATCATCCGTTCTATTGTGCCCACGGCATCGAGCATTGAAGTCAGCTTGCTCTTTGCTCCTATTTGGATCGTGGGTTTTTCGCACCTCCTCCCTCAGCGCCAGCTAACCCGACGCAGATGGATCTGATTGCGATTTTGCTCGTGATGCCAATCTCCGATCGCTTCCACGGCCACCGACCTTTCATTTTCTCAGCCGCCGTATGCGTTCAGATTGCCGGACTGCTTGTCGTAACTTTTGCCCTCGACAACGGATGGGCCCGATATGGCGGACTTTTGATGGTCGGGTTTGGCCTGGGTCCGACTGTCCCTAACTGCATGACTTGGACAAACGAGATCTTCCAGCGTCGTCACGGCGAGGTCGGAGTTGCGGCTGCGACTGCCTGGTGTCCGGTCTCGGAAACCTCGGAAGTATCGTCACCACTTACGCCCTTTACACGGGATGGCCAGAGGACGCTGTTAAAGGTCGCTACCAATATCGCCGCAGCAACTACGCAATGATCGGTATTCTTTGCTTGAGCATTATCAGCAGCTTCGCCATGTTCTTCCTGTTGAAGGTCTTTGGTAACAAACCCGCGAACAAGATCTCGAACCTCGACTCCTCCAGCGAGATCGAGGACGGTGCCGCGAGACGTGAGGCCCGGGAACGAGGTTTCGGAAAGTTGTTCCCCCGAAACAACCAACGTCAGGAGGCATGAGCGATCTCCAAACAAACGTTAGGCCGACCGACTGTCGGAGCATTACACGCTTCGAGGGATTCAACAACCACCCACGGCCCACAATCGACAATTCGCACAACGTCCCTCTACGAAGCAATTCAACCTGCTAATATCTTTCTCTATGCCATCCCTTGGCATTTTTAATTCGACAACTTCACTTAATCACTTGCTGCATATACCCACCTAAAGTTTGGATATGCTTTTCATCCGAAGAATCGCTCAAGTTCACGCCGCCGCAGGGCGAAGAGTGGCGGACAAACGAGGCTGGGTTCTTTGACAGCGACAGTGCTTCTACGCCATCGCTGGGAAACGGCGTATTGGACTGGAGGCGGTAACCGGCGACAATGCTTTTGCGCTATCGCATCTTGGTCCGTCTCGTGGGAAACAAAAAAAGCGGAGGGTTTGGAAACAAGCGGAAGGGCTGATGGTGGAGGAGGCTTGCGTTTCTGTTTTGCATTTTGATGATACCCCATACGTGTTTAGATACGCTGTCGTTCGAGATATTCGCCACTCGACCGCGAAAGTGCTGCTACGCCATCGCCGGGACTGCGTGTTGAACCGAGGTAATGACGGCGACAATGCTCTTGCGCTATCGCTAGTCTTACCCAGTGGGCGCGCTTTGCGAATTCGACTTCGGTATACGATGTTGCCTTGAGCCGCCGGCTTGCCAGCTCGGTGGCTGCACACAGAGGGGAGGATGGACTGGCCGTTCTTTTATAGTACAAATTTGAGTCTTATTCCCCTCATCCGGCTCCCAAGCTGTCGCGGCGGGTTGAAGTTTGAGGCCCGTCTCGTTCGAATTAACACTAGTAGGACAAAATCCCAGGCGGCTCTTACGCTCGTCCAAGAACGTGAACTCGTGCCACGAGCACCACATGTTGCATGTCGACGACTAGCATGTCGCAAGAGGCGTCTGTCCCCAAATCATGTACAACCAGATTCATCACAACGAGGTCATCCCTGTGTTGATGGCGTCCACGGCTATCGCGTTTCGGCTCTTTGTCACGCTGCTGTCGCGGCTGATCCTGTTCCAGATCCTGGCCGTGCTGGGCATCTCGTCGAACCTTCAGACCCTGCTTATCGCGCTGCAGGCGCTGGTGAGGCCGAAGATTGTGGCCGCGGGGCCGGCGACGTTCGCATTTGTGAGGCACGTTGCGCTTGGGATCGGCGTCGTTGTCGGGCACGTCATCTTCCAGAGCGTTATGGGCCGTCACGGGGCAGCACTTGTGGACGACGGATCCCGGCGGACATGGTGGCGAGCTTCGTGAGTGGGCAGGTGGTTGCGGCGCACGAGATGTCTAAGAGATTGAGCGAGGGGCAGCGGGAACTCGTGCGGGGGGTAGTGGCGGACGGGGTGAGTAAGCTGCGGACATTCCTTTGTGTTGCGTCGGGGTCAGATCGGTGGCGACGTTCTTTGTTAGGCGGGTTGAGTTGAGCGGGATGCATACGGAAACGAAGACAGGGTTGGAGGCGGCGGAAGCCATGGTCATTGAGACAGGATGGGTAGGGAAAGGGAAAGAGGCAGTGAGGTTTGAGGCTTGGGATGAGAGGTTAGCTTATGTCAATACGAGAAATGAGATAGTTTCCATGATGAACGATGGAATGCATGTTTATATGGGACTTGAATATAGGTTATGTAAACTAATTGATTTGCTGGTAGAGTAGACTGGTTCTTACGATCGGGGGGGGGGGGGGGGGACGATGCTCTCGCAACACGATGATCCAACCTGCCTCCCTTTCATCTCCATCTATGTACCCGTAGATGAACCTTGCAAGAGATGATGAGCTGTTAGTTATCGTCACGGATGGACTAAACAAATTCTTGAAGTTTCCTGTTTGTGTCGAGGCCCTGGAAGTGGCCAGTCCCTGATCACCTTGGTGATGAGGCTAAGGTCAGCGAGCATCTAAGGGGTGAGATGGAGTGAGGTGGGTGAGCCGTCGTCGCAGAAACCTACTTGCGAGCCGAGTGACCGGTACTAACCGCCTTCACAGCCACACGCATACCCACATGTTAGAAGGGACGTCGTAGTGTACTTGGTGTGTGCTGCAGGTTGGGGTAAACCAATGAGCACGCTGCAATAAAGCCGCCTAAAGGCTTCACCCCCGCAACTCGCTTTAGGCATCGCAGCAGGCATCCACCGATTCTCATTCTCATCCTCTCGCAACGATAAACTCATGAGAAGTTGCTAAAAGAAAATCCTCAACGTGTCGCTTAAAAACAGATCTACTTTGTCATGACTGAGGACTGTGGCTTCTTTCGAGAGGACAAGTGTCTGATACTCCGCCCGAGGCCAATCCAGCACCGCCACCTACGCTCGGGGGGCAGGGCCATGGACTAACAAGCCAAGCCAAGCAGGCTGCGTTTTAACTTCGGTCTCTAGGCAGTGAGATTCTTTTCTTGTAAAATACTCGGACCTGTCCTCGAGTATCCGTTTCCTTCCCTTTCCTCAATCTCAATAGCACAATATCCAAGGGCATCGAAGAGGACGCCGCTGTGTATCTACCCAGCAGTATCTCCAATCCTAGCGCGCCCAACGAATCATACCCGAAACTCGCAATGTCCCTCTCCAACCTCATCCCCGCGGCCCTCAAGCCCAAACCGCGCAAACAGCTCAACAACAACCCCCGGCAGACATCCTACACCTCGAACGAGGTCCCCATCCCCCCAGACTTCCTCTCCGTCCCCCTCCCAGCCTCGGCGCCTCTCGTGACCCTCACCAAGGTCGACTGGTCCGCCACCGCCCTTCCCGAGAACGGACCGCTCTACGCCGTCGTCCTCGACAACGTTCTCACGCCTGATGAGTGCGCGCGGCTGCTGCGAATGGCGGAGGACAGCGCGACGGACCGCGGGGAGGCCGGGGACGAGCCGTGGCGGCCGGCCATGGTGAATCTCGGACCGGGCTGGGAGATTCTCGAGACCAGTTACCGTAACAGTGACCGGATTATCTGGGACCAGCAGGAGGTTGTCGACCGGTTGTGGGAGCGGTGTAGGCTTGCGCCTGGGCTGGAGGGTCAGCTGGCGGAGGTAGAGGGGTCGAGGAAGCCCGAGAAGGGGGAGGAGACGAGGTGGGTGTTTAGTCGGTTCAACAAGCGGATGAGGTTCTTGAAGTATCAAAAGGGGCAGTTTTTTAGACGTGGGTTTTCCCCTGTGCTTTCCTTCTTCCCCCGGTGTGATGGTACCGTCTTGATGAGAGATCGCCGACTGACGCGCGACATCTAGCACACTGCGACGGTCCTTACGGCGAAGAGGGCGAGGACGGGACCGTCCACCGGACGCACTACACCGTCCACTTGTACCTCAACGACTCCGTCGCCGAGGTGGGCAAGGACAAGGCTGACCTTGTGGGCGGCGCGACGACGTTTCTGTCGGGCGACGAAAAGAGGAGGGTCGACGTCGACCCCAAGGCGGGGAGGGTGCTCATCTTTCAGCACAGGAGGCTGTATCACTGTGGTGATGATGTTCTCAGGGGGACAAAGTATACCATGAGGACTGATATTTTGTATGAACTCGTCAGGACGAAATTAGTGTCGCAGGGGGAGGACGGTAGCGAAGGTGCTTGAGCTTGAGCGGTTGGAGGCCTGCATGGTTGGGGGCCTGCGTGGTTTCGGGTGAAGTGCGTTGTTGACACATCCAAGTGTGCCCGTACAGCTTTCAATCTGATGTATCTGTACCGGTTTTGTCGACGAAACGTTCTAGTCGAGAACGTCCTTGATGATGACGGGTATGTGCTTGAGTGAGTGACATTGATGAGCTGCCATATCTGTCGTTGAAGGACTCCTTGTCGGAGTCAAAGACCAAAGAGGGGTGGAATGAGAAAACAAAACGAAGTAGACGTCAGTCAGTCAATCAACCTCAAAAGGTGCAAACTCCGTAACGAAAAAAGAAACATGCGAATGGTGAATTGCCTCGTGGCGGAATCGAACCGCCGATCTTCTCATGACACTAGAATACTAGTGAGACGCTATACCACTTAGCCAACAAGGCTTACTGATTGGATAGGTTGCGCATTCAACACAGTACATATCCAGTGTGGATGTAGCCCGCCATCACCTTGCTCCACTTACAAATCCCTCTCTCGTACCCTTACTGTTTAAGATTCGCGGCCCACTGAAAACAATTCGATGGCATCCGCCTTATACGGCCGACGTTGAGTTATCGCACGTATAGATTCGGTGATTGTGGCTGTAGGAAAGATGCCATGTCCGGAGATGTCCCGCAGGCAGGTATGGCAGGTTCATACAGTAGTGGTATTCACAGCGAATGACTACCCAAAGTCTCGTGCCGTTCTAGCCAGACTCCATGCGGAGTTGCTCAGGGTCCCTGGGGGCGGAACTTTGCTGCCGAGCTTAGTGGAGAAGCATCTGGGGCAGTGCAAGACCATTTACGGTAGGTAGGTCTCAACCGGAGATTGATGATGTTGAGTCCTTGGGAAGCCCGTGTCAAGTAACAAGCCTCGAAGAATCAAGACTCTGGGGGAGACGGGAGGGTGCACGACCGGTCTTGGCATGCTCGGAGCTTTCGAGCCTCGACTCGAGAGAGAGCAGTTCAGCCTTACCGGGCGTGGTCAAAGACGGTTTGGCTTGGCAAGAGATGTGATGTTGCACTCCGACTGTTCAGAGCAGACATTATGAGGTGCGAGAAGGGATAGCGCGTCAAGTTTGTCATCCCCATTTCGTCCCTGGAATAGAGGCGCCGCAAAGCCACGCTTGTCGCTGGGCGCCCACGACGACTTCGTCGCCTGTCCATAGGTTCGCAGCGCATACAGAAATAGTGCACTACAAGCCCGAGCATTCCAGAACCAAGGCCGATGCGTGAACCGTGAGCCCGTCGATGGCAGCGGCCGATGAGCAAACTTTTCTCGGGCCATTGACTGGTGAGACAGGCCTGACATCTGGACAGCTCACATCGGATGACCCCAGCGCCTTTGAATGCCAAGGGAATGCCCAGGCGCGTAGATCGCGGGAGGGCGAAGTTCGGGACATGGGCGAGCCGAAGGGCCGGGCGAGAAGCGCAAGGGAGCAGCAGAGTGCCAGAGCCAAGGAGCCAAGGAGCCAAGGGGGAAAAGCAGAGCGATCGGGTCAACGAAGAAAAGCTTGTTCTGAAATTGATGTATCTACAGCGGCGCGTTTTTGTGTGTTTGGGGAGGGCGAGCCGTCGCAGCCACTCGTTGGATGGCTGATCAAAACAAGATTGTCGATCACGAGCAGGCGGACCGACTGGAAAGCCTGGTCAACCGGGAGAGCGCTGAAAGCCGGGCGACGGAACACTGTGAGTGCGACCGTGGTGGCGGCGCAACGAATGCGACTGCATGACGAACGGACGAAGAGAGCAGACCACTCTATTTCCATCCGCCTCTGACCAACCGAGACCCATATTTCATCATTTGAGAAAAACGGGACGCAGTCAGGGGTAGCCGCGCAATCGAGGGTGGAGGGACAATGGCAATTGGTCGAGATGTAGGTCATGTGATCTTACTCGTGACCCGAATTCAGGGGTTTTCCCCTTGGCTTGTTGTTCTGCCACGGATGAAATGCCCTGGCGTCGCGCCATCACTCCCTCTCCCCATGCTGTGCGCCTCAGGAGGTACCGATACTTTCGTCGTATTGATACGAGTCCCGTTGGATCTGGACTATCGGAATCAATCGAAGTTCGAGATGAAACCGACGACGAACGACAACGAGAGAAAATGCCAAGACAAAAAGACTCGGCATTACGACAACTGTGCACCGTTTTTAGCCCCCGTCCCAGTCTTGGCATTCGGACCCTGTCCTGGATCGCCAAGACCACGGGACAAGGCGCTGGAAAACTTGGAATTTGCTTGTTTTCCACACTGGCGACTTGGCACTCCTGGGCACAGCGTGGCATGCAACGGATTGCCGTCGCGGAGGCGCCAGAAGCCACCCGACCCAACGCCCAACGCCCCATTGAGGCATGGTCGCATGGGCCATTGTTTCCATCCGCTCTCCTGTCGCAGGTGACGGCAAGGACCTGACCTGATTTTATTCCCGCCGACGGCGGTGGTGCTTGCTGACTGACTGACTGACTGACTGACCGACCGACCGGAAGGACGGGGAACGGATCGCACCATTCGTATCGTTTGGATTGCTACCTGGCATTACCTAGCTGCTGGCCTGTGTGTGAAGACATTGGATGTACCGTTACCCAACATGAGCGCCTCGGACCACCCTTCCTGGCCATTTCCCACCCTTGCTCAGCCCAATCGTCTGCCAGTACTCCCCGTGCCGGTACCATCCCGGACCCTTCTCTCTTTTCCATTTCTCGCACTTGCACCCGCTCGACGTCGAACTACCTGACCCTAGCACGCCCCTTCGCTGTCACTCATTCCTCCTCGACCCTCTTCTTCCTCTTCACCCTCCCTCAACGTCCCTGTTTATCTCCTTCTTTTCTCCTCCACCAAACGCGGCATCCAGCGACACTTGACGGCCGGTCCCTTTCGCTATCGCCAATTCTCCTTGTTCAACGTAATCGAAATACTCGCATGATACGACCACAGCACGATCGCGCCGCATCCTGAGGGAATTGACTTTCTTTCCCGATTCCCTTCCTCCCCCTTCCCTCCCTCGTATCGCCCAGTCGCTCGCTTCAAACAAACAACGTCACTCGACCCCTACCATAGCCATGGTGAACTCTTTTATCGCTCGCGCTGCGACAGCGCTTCTCCTCTTCAGCGGCTTCACCAATGCCGTCTACTCCATCGCATCCGACGGTACTTCCTCCCTCCGCCTCGGCGCCCTACGCGATTTCATGACATGGCTTTACTAACGCTGTCCCCAGATGACATCAAGACGACTGCCAAGGACCTTGCGTACGATCTTATGAGCTTCTACGATGGCAACTTGACTGGCCACACGCCCGGTATCTTGCCCGGTCCTCCGCCGAATGGTGATTACTACTGGTGGGAGGCCGGTGCCATGTGGGGAACTATGATTGATTACTGGCACTTGACCGGCGATTCCACATACAACGACGTCGTCATGCAAGCCATGCTGCACCAGGTCGGACCCAACCGAGATTACATGCCCCCCAACTACACGGCCTCGTTGGGTAACGACGACCAAGGATTTTGGGGCATGTCAGCCATGACCGCCGCCGAGAACGGCTTCCCGAACCCGCCTGAAGATGAGGCCCAATGGCTAGCCCTGGCCCAAGCCGTCTTTAACACCATGGCCAGCCCGGACAGACATGATGCCACTTGCGGAGGTGGCCTCCGATGGCAGATTCCCTTCTCCAACAACGGATATAACTACAAGAACAGTAGGTCAACGCTCACGCTCACTAGTGAACCGGAGGCTGACCACAACTTAGGTATTGCAAACGGCTGTTTCTTCAACATTGGCGCTAGACTGGCCCGATACACAAAGAATCAGACATATGCCGACTGGGCCGAAAAGACGTGGGACTGGATGACGTCCGTCGGCTTCATCGACGCCAATTACAACATTTACGACGGTGGTCATGTCGAGCAAAACTGCACCGACATCAACAAGGCTCAGTTCTCCTACAACAACGGCGTTTTCCTCCTTGGTGCCGCCATGATGTACAACTACGTAAGTGTCCGC
This sequence comes from Colletotrichum coccodes, assembly GCA_020466075.1. Lineage (NCBI taxonomy): Eukaryota > Fungi > Ascomycota > Sordariomycetes > Glomerellales > Glomerellaceae > Colletotrichum > Colletotrichum coccodes. The sequence continues at coordinate 43,031 of JAIMZG010001715.1, forward strand.
CATTTCTCCGGAAACTTGATGGGCTCGTTCTGACTATGTTACAGACGGATGGCGACACCAAATGGAAGTCGCGTCTCGATGGACTCATTAATGGCACCTTTACCATGTTCTTCCCTAACAACATCGCTTTTGAGATCGCTTGCGAGGAGCACAACACTTGCACCACTGATATGTTGAGTTTCAAGGGCTATGTTGCTCGATGGATGTCGGTCGTGACCCAGATCGCACCGTATACCGCCGGCACGATCTTGCCGGTTCTCAAGACATCGGCAGATGCCGCAGTCAAGCAGTGTACGGGCCAGGACAACCAGCGGACGTGTGGCTTCAAATGGAGCACGGGGACCTATGACGGTACTAAGGGAGCTGGCCAGCAGATGAACGTTCTAGCCGCCGTTTCGTCTCTTCTTATCGGCTCTGCCAAGGTACCAGTGACGAATACCACCGGCGGTATCTCAAAGGGAGACCCCAACGCCGGCAGCCACTCGGACAACCTACTAGGAGAGGAGACCCCGGTAACGACGGCGGACAAGGCCGGTGCCGGCATCTTGACCTTCCTAGTGCTGGCATCCGCCGCGGGCACGTTCGGCTGGATGAGTTTCGGAGCGTAAAAAGTTGGACGAGCAGCATATAACGACTTGATTTCTTGCCATTGGTTTACATACAGTAGCGCTACGGTTCTGCTGGCGAGATATTCTCGCAACAGGGATGCACAGGCGTCAAGGCTATGGAAGGCCCAGGGTTATTGGTTGGTTACTTTGGCGTTGGCTTTTCTTGTATATGCACCCCAAATAACGTTGGGCAGTGCGGCCCTCGGGTCTTGTTCGCTTCACACTCCCTGAGGCGGTCGCGGGTGTCATACAGCCCACGACGGTGAAGGGGCCCTATAGTCTATAATGTAGCTATGCTACCACACACATAGTTTCCTAGAATAGACACTACGTCGATGCGACGATGATAAACCGCATCGCGATTTATTCAGACCAGGGAGGCAGCCGTCTTTGACGATTCGTGAAACGGGACGCATGGAAGTTTGCCGGCGCCATGACGCCATTTCATCCAATGTCACGACTGGCAAAAGGCCCAGACGCTGGGCCTGTCATCTGCAGTCGCGAACTCTGTGCATGTTCTGCGCGCAGCACCTCATGTTGCAGGCATATCGGACGATGCCCCCGTCCGTTACAAGTTACGTCATCTCGTAGCTGTCGTCCTATCCTGTGGCGATAGTCGTTTCAGCAGAAAGGATCATGGCTTCGACGGTCGAGGGAGCTCGCATGATAGAAGGTTTTTGGAAAATGCCAAGCCTCTCTCTGGCCGACTTTTCTCCGCTCATTTCTCTGGGCGCTCATCGCCGCGGACGGTTTTGTTTGAAGTTCTCCGCTGCACATGTTGACCACTGTCCAAGACGATCGAAACTCCACCGAGACCGTGCGAACCAATCACAACGTCGAAAACCCTCATAGACGATCCCTCCCTCACAGTCACTTAATCTCACACCACCGCATTCTCACTCATCCAAACAGTTCAATTAAAACTCACCACACTACTTCCAAGTTTTAAGCAGCACAACCTTGTTCTCCAAGCTTAGCCCCATCAAACCTCGTTTTTTTGTTGGTTTTGATTCGCCACTATTTTTGGTCGTCGTGGTTTCATTTCCGGGGCATTCCTTCGCAACAATGCCGATCCCGGACTTCGCCAACGAGGCCATTTTCCCGGCCTTCGAGGGCCTCCCTATCGAAGACGCCGGCGCCGCCGACCCGCCCTCCTATGCCGCGTCCTCCGACCCCCCAGCCTACGTGCCCGCGCCGCCGGACCCGCCGTCGTACTCGGACTCGCAATCCGGCTCCGGGCCCGCCATGACGACATCCGTCACAAGCACCACGCCGACGCCGACGCCCAAGCCGTCGTCCCACGATGCGCGGGAGGAGTGGTTCCTCGTCGCCGAGGTGAAGCAGAACATGACAATCACGAAGCCGACGCTGGTGGTTGTCGACCGCGGGGGGACCGAGTTCGCCGTGACGTTTGAGGACCGTGGGATCGACTTGCGGCCCGTGAGGCAGGGGTGGACGATTGTCGTGCCGAGGGCGGTGAGGACGAGGCCGAAGGACGGAAAGAGGGGGTTTGTCAGGGTTCCGGAGGGTAGGGGGACGGCGGTCAAGTATGTTCCGGGGGGCTTGGAGAAGATTGGGGAGTTGGGGGCAAGGGTTCGAGGGGATGGGGACGAGGGCGAGGGCGGTGGCTTCAGGGGGAGGTGTGCGGGCTGTGGGAGGACAGATCGGGGAGGACGGAGGCGCGCTGAAGAGTTGTACCGCGTGTGGCGTTGCGAGGTATTGCGGAAAGGTGAGTCTCCGTGAGTACGGCGTCGGTGTCGTCGCTTTTCTGACGCGCCAATGAGAATGGGCTATCATGGATGGACATGCTGACGATCGTGACCCGACTAGGAATGCCAGAAGGACGACTGGAAGACGCACAAGAACGACTGCAAGGTG